>JAJJMA010209593.1:0-12641 GCA_023529015.1 Papaver nudicaule | reverse complement strand
CAGGGACGAACCAAGTAAGGGGATACACTTGGCTATACATGTTCATGTTTCTTGTCCAACATTTTTTCACTCTTGAAAATTTTGTAACATTTTGATTTTAGCCCACACATAGTTATAATTAGGTAATGTAAATCCTAATCTATTTAACTTTTAAACCATATTATGAGATAATTAAACCTTAATTCCAGCATAAAGCAACAAAAAAAACCATTGCCCTCAATACAATTATCTCTCATTTTTGTTATTAACTTTGTTTTTTTCCGGTCTTTAGTTGTCTATCCATCAAGTATTCTAAACATGATTGTAGATGATATATATCGGTGATGATTTCCCCTGCCAATTGATGAATAACAAGGGGAGGAACCTGCAAAAAACAACGAAGAGGCTCTGACGCCCAAGTCAGTAAGAATTTTTCTGCATGAGTTTTTAGGATTAAATGACATACGTTTTAGGGTTTAGATCACTTGTATTTATATAGAGAAAAAACTTGGCTAAGAAAGACATCTAGTAATTTCCAGAACTTTCTTTTGGACCAACTAGTGGACTTTGGGTCATTTTATATAGGGTACACCACAACTATATAACTTTTCCAAGAAAATTGAGGCGGTCGTAATAATCTAGCCTACCCAAAGAAAAATCTTAAGTGCGTTCCTTGACAAAACGTAGCATAATTGGAATCGAATACCGGGAAAAGGATTATAGCAGAGGTAGAACCGTAGAGGTGGATTAGTGGATAAATGATGACCTAGATGGCTAATACAAAATGCGTGGTGAAAGTAATTGGTTGTGCGCAGCTATATCCATTTCGAGCATCTCCAATAGTGGGTGGAGGTCTTAATTTTTATTGCCACATAAGATCTAAGACCCACTATTCTTGAAAATGAATCTCTAATAGTGAGGTTTTGGAGTTTAAGAGTGATGACATGGACTACAAAAGGTTTTAGAGAAAGTCTTAACTAGATTTTCGGGAAGACCCTCAATTTTAATTTATTTTCTATTAATAATTATTTTAATTGAATTAAATGGTTAAGATACATAAGATATCCTAAAGGTTATAACACCCACTGTTGGAGATAATTTTCTAGTTTTAAGGTTAATCCACATAAACCCTTCAAAATAAAGGTTTAAACAAGACCTCCACATAGGAATTTTTTCAACTATTGGAGATGCTCTAACGAGTCTAGGGTTTTGGTTGGGTTCTTGATGCCCTACTCCTAATTACCAATTCGGGATACAAAGAAAAATACGGGACGGTATATGTACGAGTATTATACGAATTCGGATAATTCGAATTCGGTCAAATAGTTGGTCAACGGGTCAAGATTCGGTAGTAGTTCGAAACGGCATACGTACGTGTATAATTCGATTTACTTATATGAGTTCGGTCCTAGAAATTCGGCATGTATTAAATAATTAAAGTATGTAATTTTAGGTTGGGGAAAAACATTATCGTGGATAATATAGAATTAATTAAAACAATAATAGGAGTACCAAGTAACTCATCCATGTTGAAAGTTGAACAAAGCTCGAATATTAGAGCTCGAGGCCCCACCACGGATTTCTCAGCCAATCAAAACACGTCGTTCTTGGGTCCACAGAAGAGCCAACTCAGCCGACATTCCGTCACGTTAAAAAACAAAGAAAAAAAAAAACTTCCCGACCGACGGTATATCTTCAATCCCACAGCAGAGAAACCTAATTAGATTTTTATAGCCTCCAAGTTCAAATTCAATTTATAGCTATAGATTCTTTGATTTAGCTTATATGATTGGGTTACTAATCAATCTCTGTTGGCTTCATAGGGTTAAAGATGCTCCTCTTAAATCTGATGCCATCTTTTAGACAGGTAAGTGCTTCTGTTTTAAAATTTGATGATTTTTTTTTTGTGGGTTTGGGTTTGTTGATTTTATGAATCTGGGTTTGGTTTATTTATGTTTCGATTGGGTTGAACCACTGTGTAAGCTGTTAGAATCGTTTTTTCGGTGTTGATTTAGATACAAAATTAGGGATATATGAGACCCTGCAAATCCCATTGCAAGTCGTGTTATTTTTGCTGAACACCTTTATATAGATGCTCCTTTGTGAGTTTATAAGGGAGGACAGGTGCAACTGATTATCGCTGCAATGGTCGAAGAAAACAATATATGTCGAAGAAGTCGTAATTGTATTTCCTAATTAAACCCTAACTATATTTCATGTTCAGTGGATTGCCAAAGGTTCTATACTGTTAATCATTGATATAACAACTTTCTTGATTTATAATTATTAACAGGGTTTTGATTCATGTGGCAAAATTGAATCAGAAGTAAGAGGAACATAAAAATAAGGTAGTTTTTTTTTTTAAATTCTCATAAAAAGAAATTTAAATGTAAAACTTCAATTTGTTGTAAGATTTCTAAGTAAAGGAGATTGCTCTAGGGTTACAAGCTGATTTATTTTGATCGGTGTAGCCAGTCCTTTTTGTTTTTGTTTGGGAGAGGTTAGAACAAGGTCAAGAAAAACCGTTCAACAATTCAATTGAAAAGGTACCCTCTTTATCATTTTCTTCCTAATAATTGGGATTTGGGTGTATAGTTATAGAAGGTCATTGAAATCGGTGAATATGTGAAACTAGGATTTTTGCTAATTTGGATTTACCGGATATACGATTGTTTCCTTCGGTCTCTATTCATGTTTTTTCATTTACCATTAATGGCTCTTCTTTCACTTACCCACTCTTATGTCACAGAAACTCTAACCGGTAATTTTCAAATTTTGTGATGCAGGATAAACAAAGAAAACTCACCTGTAGTCGCCTGTCTTTCTTTGTGATTTACAATGGAACCTGTGTACTCTGTTCATGGTTCTTCTCTATGGATTTCTCATGTTAAGCATTATTCCTCGACAAACGAGAAAGACTCGGCTATGTCCCAAACTCCCTCGACATCTCAGGTTACTTCTCTGTCTCTTTCGCTTTCAAAGAATGTGATATCATTCCGTTCTCGGCCATTTTTTTACATGATATTATGGGATGAGGTGGGCTGTCATCGACGTTGCTCTCATAGCATGTGGTGTCAGTTTTTAGTATTGTTGTGATCTATTAACCCCTTTTTCTTTGGAGAATTTGAGCTTGCTCTGGCTCATTTTTATTGGATAACTTTATGTGTCTACTATATGGTCCTCTTCTGCGGTTGCGAGAGTTAACAAATGCGACTCAAAGCGACTCAAAGGGAGGAAGAAAAAAAAATCCCAAGAGGTTGGCTATCATTGATGTTGCTCTCATAATATGTGGTGCCAGTTTTTAGTATTGTTGTGATCTATTAACCCCTTTCTCTTTGGAGAATTTGAGCTTTCTCTGGCTCCTTTTGTTTGGATAACTTTATGTGTCTACTATATGGTCCTCTTCTGTGGTTGCGAGTTAACAAATACGAATCAAAGGGAGGAAGAAAAAAAAAAACCATTTAGAAGATTTGCAACACCATTGTACAGTACTGTTCCAGAATTTTCAATAGGCTTTTTAATATTTTTGTTGAAGTTCTATGCGTTTCAAAGTTGATTTCTTCGCGCAGACACATGGGCATCATCATCAATGTGGTCTTACACATATATTAAATGATAGAGCAAACCAGACCACGGTTTGGGGAAGTTGAAAGCATGCAGAATCATATTCATGCTCAACTCTCTGTTTAGTCCAGATTAAGTTGTTTAAATTGATTTATCTTTTTTGATTAACCATTGATTTTTCGCAGATCCATGTCCACATCAAGTGTCATTTAATGTGAGGCCTTCTTGAGACAGAAGAAAGAGTTGACACAATGTTGTAAAGATATATATGTGGCCAAGGTGAGTCAAGTTTCCTATTTTTCTAATTTTCACAAATATATTTACACATTGGTATGGTTTTTTATGTTCCCACCTCCAACTCTTTGTTCTGTTCTCAACTTCAACATCAAGTTCGTATAGAACTACTCTGTATGCTGCTTTTATAGAGATTCACAAGGGTGAAGGGTATGTTAGGAAAGAGTTAGGGTTTATTAGGCATTTTAGAAAAGATAATGTGAGATTTTGTTAAAATACGATCAACGATAGAGAGTTCGGTCACAATGGGTTTCCTCCAAATCAAACAAATCAAAAGGTCTTAGACTGTTTCCACACAAATAAAGTACTAACAGGCTTTGTGATTTAGATTTGTATTAGAATTTGATTTACTACTATGTGAAACGATTGTGGCTCATGAAGTACTATGTGAGAATGAGGCCTGAAGATTAGTATATTGTTTTCCTACTTTCAACAGTTTCAACAGAGCGAGGAATTATCAACTCACAGCTTATGCTTTTGTTTTGTTTTGACACTGGAGTGGCTTTTCAGTATCAGGTCACCCATGGATTGTGAACAAGTTACACCTGTCAAACCCCTAGATTCTGCTGTTTTATCATCACTGTAATGTAAGCAGTACCTTCGTCAAAGTCCATTGGATGGAAACAGTAAACATCTGCATAATTAGCCAGTCTTTAGAAAATAAACTGAAACCAAATGCGCGGTAGTATGCTTAACGTAGAAACCTTGAATTTAAGTGTCATCTTGGAATCAGAATGGCTGGCAGAGGTTTAAGGGCCAATGCTTAACGTAGAAACCTTGAATTTAAGTACACGCAAGAATTATCTGCATTTTCAGGAATATTATGGCTCTCTATTATGGTTTTCGAAACTACTCTCCATAGAATCCTGATGACCTATGATTTATAT
Source organism: Papaver nudicaule (assembly GCA_023529015.1). NCBI lineage: Eukaryota > Viridiplantae > Streptophyta > Magnoliopsida > Ranunculales > Papaveraceae > Papaver > Papaver nudicaule. The sequence continues at coordinate 7,917 of JAJJMA010209593.1, read as the reverse complement.
GTGCAGATTCTTCTTCAACAGGATATTGGTATATATTGGAGTGATTAAATAATTATCTGCTAGCAGGTGTATATGGACATCTCTCTACACGGGGTATTTCACTTTGAATTTGAATATGATGTAAATCCAGTGAAGTTATATTTTGTGATGACCTCTCTCTATTCTCTCCCTCACTCACTTTCAGTGATAATGGTATTTTGTGACTGATTCAGTCATATTTTGTGATTTTGAGGCGCAGAGGTGGGTAAGAATTTATTTGAAATCTTTAATAATCGGTCATAAGGGTTGCCATTTCTATTATAACACTGATCTTTGATTATTGTGTTTAAAATTTTTGGTTTGGGTTTCCAGATTACCGCGCTAATGCCGCCGACATTGATAATAAATTTATCAACTCTATGGGTTCAGGTACATTAATAACTAATACCTAGAAAGTACTACAACCTATGGGTTCAAGTGCATTAAATTGGCTGCAACCTTATTTAAGGTAGTGTTCCACTTGGTTAAATTGTTCCCTTTTGAACTTGAAGGAAGTATGAGTAACTGCTATCGTAGACAATTCATAAAATGACTCACGTATGGATTTGTAAAGGGATATACCAAAAGAAGAAACATTTCTGGAGTAGAACAACAATACAAATGGTATAAAAAATGGTTGCATGGAAGGTGCTACAGCTGTAGCCAGGGATCAATTGATGTGCGGAAGTGATCATACCAAAAGAGTAGCTTGCAGGGTTTAGCAGTAAGGTTGGAGCTCATCACACGGCTTTCTTAGTTGGGTAATTATTCTAACTGATCTCTTTTTATTTCCCATTCCCCAAAACATAAATCTAATTCTCCGCTGCCTTTCCTTTCCTTTTATCTATCGTGTAGTTCTTCTTTGCTGTCCATTTCTGGCCATATATACGATTGTTATTCTTTCTGTCTACTTGCGTGGTTGGGAGAAACTCCATTGGATTCTTATTGTCAGGAAACTGACTTGGATTCAGTTCAATCCAATGGGTCATCGTGGTTGGAATTTCAGAAATTGGGTGCCTCCTTTAGTTTATTGATGTTGCACAGCTGCGACCATAGACTACCAACTCAGATTTCCAGTGTCCGAGTCAACAAATCTATGCAATCTGGAAATTTTTTATTTTGAACTTTTTGACTGGACATTTCTGTGTCACAATCTACATTGGAAATGGAAGAAGAATAACATTGATGTATCTGGAGAGGAGTGTCATCAAAATATCAAAAATGGTATGTAGTCCTTCACTGTAAAAGCATGTTTATATAGCATGCTTATTTGTGAACGTTGAGTTGCTTCCACATTTTGTTATTAATGTTAGTTAGATGAAGTGCATGGTGGTGAGTGCATATCAGATAACAAAGACTGTGGGTACTCTTTGATTTTTTTTTTATCTCAAGGGCATTGGACAATCCTATCGTGTGTAGTCTGCCTCCTTATCATTTCCAATGGGTGGTGCAGGAAGCTTTATTGGGGGAACAAAAAAGTGGGTTTCCTTTAAAGAAGGGGTCTCTTCCAGAGTCTTAAGGTTCGTTGCCAAAAACTTCAGCAGTCAGTAATATAGCTGGATTTCTTTAGGTGGTGAAATCGTCTTTGTCTTCTTGAAGACCAAGGCAACGTATTTGAACTAAAACTTCAAGGTAACATGTTTGGTTAGGGTATCCGTATAGTAATTGAGTTATAGATAGTGTTGATGATATTTTACAAGCTACAAACTAACGAAAAAAGGACACGAGCGTAAATATATTTTATTTGTTGATAGTAATTGGTTACAGTACTAATCTTAACCCAGTTCATCCGAGAGAAATCGAACGTGAAAATCCCAATAAACGTGCCAAGACGTCCTAGAAAAGTTATTTTATTATATGATTTCTCAATAGCACAAAGCCTCCCTGTAAAATTCACAGGGAACCTAAACTCTATATCAAGCATTTACATGAATGAAATTACTCTATGCATGATTACGTAGGATCCAGGTACAAACCCTATCTTAGTATTTCCATAACCATGTTTTGTGTGTATAAACCTACAAAGCCTTATGTAGTTTTACTGAGCCTGCAGGACTTCCAGGGTCACATTTATGCGTTGGCAGTGGGGTGGGTATCCTGAGTGGTATAACTCACAAAGGCATCACTTCTGATCTCTATTTGATATTAGTGCTTTTAGTATTATAACCCTCTAAGTGTCACCTCTTTTTATGCATAACTTGGCGAGTATAAACATATAAAATTGGTTAGTATTTATTGGCGATAAGTTCTTAATTTGCAGAACATAGAGGAAAGACAAAGTATCCACTAAACAAATGATATAATGACTTTGTTGAGAACTAACCTTCAGAGTTCTGATCGAGAACTAGCTTATGAATTTGGTTGTGTATGGCGAGAGGTCATTAACGATCCTGTTAATTCCCAATTCCACTTGATTTAGTACTACTACCATATATTGATCACAAGCAACAGGTATAGTTCTCAGCAATTTATCGTTTTATATGTTTATTATTTCATATGGATGGCATGTTCTTCCTTCATTTTTGTCAGATATAGAAATTTCAATCTGTTATGTGTGTAGTAACTGTTGTCTTAGCTCAAATAGAAGAGCACATGGTGTTCAACCATGTAGTTGTGGGTTCGACTCCCACAGATAACACTGTTATTTATGTAGCCTAAGACCTTACATAGCTTCCGATGACAAGAATAGTGATTTTGATGTTCACTGAGTGGGGCTCCAACAAATGATATGGTGAGTGGTACAACCAGATGCATATTATTGCAGGCAAGTACAGTGGTTAGCAATCATCAGCTGCTAACCTTTTGTTGGAAGCTTTGGAAGTACCAAGGGCACACAGAAGTACCTTGACGCTGACTATGAGTATAATCTGTCTTAATACCACTACGAGCTACTATTCGACATAGACCCTGCTTGCATAAATTTCAAAAAGATCGAGAAGTATGTGTCCTGTTTGCAAGTCAGGCATTAATTCTCAATTGTCGCATGTTATAATAAGTCTTAAGTGTCTCCATTCATTCTATACAGGTTATATATACAACATCTTAAAAATTTGATCTCATTTTGTATGCTAAACTTCCCTGAACCTGATCTTAAAAACCTGAGATTGAAAAACTATTTTTTCAAAAATATACATGGTAAAGACCGATTTGCTCCTCTGAAAAGCGCATAATGTACAATGAGGCGTGAACAAATTTCAGCTAATTTCCACTTGAGTATAGCACAAACCGTTCCTGTAAGGTTTCAGGATTGAATGTTGGTATCACATCTGGTGGTTCTGAAAGTCTTATTCATTGCATAATTGTACCCATCTGCACAGTAATACAAATCGAATCAACAGAAATTGGAAGAACAAAAAGAAGCAGAAAGAAAATGAGAATCAATGATGAAATAGTTGCAAATGTACAGAAAGAGACGTGAGAGAAGTAAGATTTCTCCCAACTGAGCTTACTAACTCAGTGTCGACTTTCTCCAATACCAGCATCGTCAAAGAAGGGAGTACATGGATTTCTGCCCAGAGTTGACGACCAATAATCTCCAATTACTGAACACAAGGATAGGAAGAACCCAATTCTTCTAGATTGAAAATATCAATCAGGGAAAGATAAAGTAGCGAACGAAATTCGATGCGTAAAGTCTTCAAAGACATGCTTTTAGCACAAGATAAGCAAGACTCATTGTTACAAAGTTAGGTATAAGAACTATCCAAGCTGTTATTATAACATGAATTGGTGCCGGCAAGAGTGTTACTATACCAAGAATAGTAATTCAACCAACAAAGTCGCACCTGCCATTTATTCTAAGGAGGGTTCAATTTCCTATCAAAGTTTGCTTTGCAATGACCATAAACAAAAGTCAAGGCCAGAGAATCGATAGAGTAGGAGTCTATCTACCAAAGCCAATATTCTGCCATGGACAACTATATGTTGCAGGCTCAAGGACAACAAGCAGAAGCGGATTGAAAGTTCTAATTGAAATGACGAAGGAAGCCGTACCAGATGGATATACTCATAACGTAGTCTACAAGGAAATTTTCTCCAATTTGATATTGGTAAATAACTTCAGCATCTAGAGTTTCTTTAATGTATTTCTGCGTTACTTAAATCTGCCATAAAGAAATGATCTTGGTTTATCAAATACTTATACAAAATGCAAGCATGATACAACGTAAAGCATCTGTTCATAATGAATCGGAAAATGAAACACCAGAATCTTTTCTCCATGGCACAACAGCTGATGCTAATTTGCAACCATGGGTGGAAAAAGATGGGGATGAAGATAAAGAGGATGATGAATACAACGACGACATTGAAGACAATAATTGCTTATGGACCATGCCAACGGAACTATACCTTGGAGCCACTACGAGTGATGAATCTGATGAAAAAATGGAAGAAGATCCTGATATGCCGTCGTTGTGCGAAATAGATGAAGAAGAAGATGAAGCATCTGCTCAGAATGATTCATGAAATGAACCAACAAAAACTTTTCTCCAAGACACAACAAATCATGTCAATAAACAACCATGGGTGGAAACGAATGAAGATGAAGATGGAGAGGAGGCCGAATGCAACAATGAGGTTGAAGAGAACAATAGCTCAACAAGTGATGATTCTGATGAAGAAACGGAACAGGATTCTGATACCTTCTACAAAGTTTGAATTTATTTCTCTGATTTCCCGTGTCTCGATTGATTTTTCACGTCTTTGAATCTCTGATCTCCTAACTCTCCCCCATTTATTTCTCTGTAAACTGGAAAAAAAATGAAATTAACATAACACACGTATGGACTCAGACCACACACGATAGTGTGAAACACGGTGAGCCGGAAGGCTTCGGGCCTTAGGCCCGTACGAACACACGGGCTGGACAACTAGTATATATTAAATATTTGGACTATTATCACTAATAAACAGTTGGCTTAGTGGTAAGAGTATCAGACATAGGAGGCGCACGTCCATGGAATCACAGCACATTAACTTTTTGAAATGGAAGGATTAATGTTTGGATCATCGGACTGGTTGTTTAACTCGGCCGAGTCAGTCCGATTTAAATCAAACCAGCTGGCGAATCAGTCAGACGATTTATTCGCGCATCCGAATTATTCGCGAAAAATCGTGTAGCCCATAAAAATCGTGAACCGTGTTCGGTCTTTCAGTTATACGGCCGTAAGATTCGTAATTCGGAACGTTCGAATTATACGCGAATAATACACGTATAATTCGCCAAATCCCTAACTCGGGTCTTACTCAACACAAAAACAAGCACAACAACTCATGATACCCAACCAATCCTCATCTTCCGTCTTTATATAAAGAGAGAGACTGAAAGATAGGGATGAATTAGGTGGGCACAAGAGACGCATTTCTTCCATGTAAATCTCTACGAACATTCTTTTCAATAGCCTGGAAACACAAAGGGTCCACCCTTTTGTATATAATTTGCAACACACCCAAATCCTTTAATTTTTCAGGATCACCATTTTAAAGATTTTATTGACAAGTGCATCCAACTAAAACCCTAATCAATCCACTCTTTTGTAACCATTTTGCTTCTCATAATCATTATTCGCATACTAATTGGTACTGTTGTCCAAATTTTTCCTCCATAACCTAATTGTTTTTTGACCACATTAAAGTTTTTATACTGTTGAGCACACGCTTCATCGTCGGCACCCTAATTTTTCCTCCTTCTTTAAATTCTTGTTCGTAGACATATGGTTCATCGGTGGCCATTCACGTGAATACACATTTGAAATTTGATATGTTGTTGATTTGTTATACGGCCGATAACGATATGTCGTAAACAGAAAACTACAAGAACTAAGAGCTTCTCCAATGGTGGATGTGTATATTTGATGTGTCGCATTATGGGAAGACATCTTCTATCTTAGTTTTCCTAAATATAAGGAATAAAAAAAAAATTAGTCTCCAACCCATATGTATTTTGAACTATTCATTACATTGCTATAATATATTTTTCAATTTAATCTATAGATTTTATTAACAAAACAAGCAATATTTTATCTTATATTTAATAAATTAGATCTAATTTAGTTAATAAAAGCTGACTAAGATGGGAGTACTAATCTACCACTGCCCTAAAATATTCACTAAACCTAGCCGCATCTCCTCCTTGTCGTTCTTCTTCTTCTTTCTCTCTGGTTTTGCTTCTTCTTTCTCTCTGCCGCATCTCCTTCTTCTTTTCCCCCCTAAATCTAGCCCTAATCTTGTCGCTGCTTCTCCTGGTTCTCCTACCCCTAAATCCCACCATTTTCTTTTTCCTGGTTCTTTTGCTTCTCCTCTTTATCTTGTCGCTGCTACCTTCACTGTCAAAACCACAGACAAAGACCAAAACCCTAGATCTTCTTCTTTCTATCTTTCAATTTTCTTGTTGCTGCTGATACTTATGTTTCAATCTTAGATAATTTGCAGATGATGTTTAAATTTAATTCAATTTCAAAATCAGAATGTAAAGTTTTGTTTCAATCTTGATTAAGGTTTTCTTCTTCTTTCAGTTGATTTTGATTTTATTTCGATTTCGAAATTCGTTAGGGTTCTTAGATCTAAGATTTAAAATGGGTTTTGTATTTGATGTTCATTTCTATGAATTTTAGGGTTTTGTATTTGATGTTGGTTTCTATGAAGCGGATTTAATCTTAGTGATTATGACGATGATTTGAAACAGGTAATTTTAGTATTTTTTTTTTTTTTTGGTTAATGTTGTTAAAATATGGGATTGGATTGATTGTTGTTACTTTGTTGTCGGGGATGTTGGTGGTGGGTAGCTAGTCACGTTGGTGTGGTGATTTCAGTAAGGTAGTGGTGGTAGTGTTGTTAGTGTTGTGGTGGTGTTGTTGGGGATGCTGGTGGTGGGTGGCTGGTCATGGTGGTGTGGTGATTGCAGTAAGGTGGTGTTGTTGGGGATTTGGTGGTGGGTAGCTGGTCATGGTGGTGTTGTTGTGGTTATGGGTAGCATATCTGGTAAGTTTGTGCCTCTGTGGAAGATAGTTTGTTTGAAGTATCAGTCACTGCCATTACCATGTTAGCGTATCTTTAATTGTATGATGAATTTGGCACCCCTTTCTTTTGATACGATCTCAAAATAACTAATGTATGTTAAGTCTTGAACTTGTTTTTTGATACTAGTTTCATACAAATTAAGTTACTGGAATTCATTTTGATTTGAAATTAAAGTGAGGAATACTGGTATTATTAAAATGTTGGAATACATGATTATAAATCTTTGTCACTGGAACTATTGTAATGAGTTAGGACAGGCACTCACATGAGTTAGGGCTCTGTTTTTTTTGCAGTATGCTCTATTGGAACTTCCAGTTCTTCTTCCTACAACAACTACCATAACCACAACAGCTGCAACAACAATTTGTACACTAGCAACAACATCAAATTCTTAGTACTACAACAGCAGTTGATTTAGAATGCTTTTGTATGTGAGCAGTGAGTTATTTGAACTATTTGATCATGTTATCTCCTATTTGTAATGGTGAGCAATGTCAGTGATTGTATATATGTGTACTGTTAGTGATTATAAATCTGTGAATTATATGAATGATTGCAGTGTCTATGACTGGTTTCAGCTTGATAATTGTAACACACGAATGGTCTCGGCTCATAATTTTATCAAATTTATCAGCTGAAACATGGTTCGGCTTATAAGCTAAAAATACGAATGAGTCAAAAAAATTCACAATTTGGGTTCGGCTGTTTGTTTATGTTTAGTTCGGCTGATATTGGAGGTTTAAGTTTATGAGCCGAAACATGATTCGGCTTATAAGCTAAAACTACGCGTGTGCCGAAAATTTCACAATTTGGTTCGGCTGATAAGTTTATCAGCCGAACTGTTCTTCAAAAAAAACTCATTTCCCACTAATTTTTTTT
>JAJJMA010209587.1:0-20893 GCA_023529015.1 Papaver nudicaule | reverse complement strand
TAGTTTCCTAGCTTAACTAAGTTTCCTAGTTTAGCTAAATTTCCTAGTTCTAGAACTTGTATGTCCTTCCTTTCTTACACGCCTGGTAGGCTATAAAAGGAGGAAGGATGAGAGACTAGAGAGGCAGAGAGGGTTAGAGATTAAACACACTTGTGTACGACCTTTCTGAATTATTAATCAAAGGAAGAGAAGACATTGATCTTCGTTACCCAAATCCTGTTATCAATTGTTCACTTATTGTTTTTACTGTTCAAACTTAGCTATAAGCTATCTTCCATCAGGCTTGCTTCTAGGTACCACTGATCGTTTGTATCAACAGCCCCCATTAAATCACCACAATCCCCAAAAAAAAACTATTATTTAAGTCATACTAAAAATGAATAAATATATAAATGCATAAAATGATTTGGTGATCTTCCCCATCAGTAGAATAATCGGGTTCTTTTGTCCCATTTTTCTTTTTCTTTGATCGTGTAGTCCCATTGGTTATATCATTATATAGGTATACTTTCGCATGGATCCAAAATAGGCTAAAACAATGCTGCCATCAGAAAGTTAACTCTTAATTTATTCTACATCTTAAGTATTATCTTATTGTCTTATTTTTCGATAATAAGTGTATTAATGAAAGATATAAAAGATTAACACTTAAGTTAATCAGTTTGATTTTATCTACCTTTCGTTTTCGTTTACTTAGTTAATTGCCAGCATAATTGGAAAGTAGAAGAAGATTTCTTTTCTTTTTTTAAATTAAGAAGAAAATCTCTACAAAGATGACGAAGTATATTTTATTCGTTAATTGACGTGAACACAAACCTCTAGAAACTTCATACACGACTTAAAATTTCAAAGCTTCTACATATATGAAGGGTTTGAACAATGGCAAAATCCGGTAGACACAAAATTTGGAGAGTGTGGGTCTTACCATCTTAAAATTTGAAGGGCCCACATATTTAATGTGTCTACTCGGTTTTTGTATTGTTTTTGCTCGGTACACCAACCATTTTTGCTAAAATTTCAAGTCCCAAACACACTGTTCGGATTGGCTAACCCAAGATGCAAGAGGTATGGTTTTCAGCAATTTATCCCCTATACTAACGAATTTTCTTTTTAACAAAAATAATTAACCTACTTATGGGAACCCACATAGATAAATCTAAACGTCGGCCGTGAAAATCAAGCGATATGTACATTGTTTTCACAACCAACTTGAAGATATTCAAAAAAAGATCTTGCACAAAAATGCTTTATCTCACTAGACATGGAAATGTTTTTGTTTTTCAAATCAATCTCTCCAGTTTTACGATCATGGTTTAAAACATGTTCACAAATGGGATGCGGATCTTTATATATATATTTTTTTGATAAACAAGGTACCTTTTCATTTATGGAAATTCAATGATACATTGAGATTAAGATCGAAAATAAGAGAATATAAAAGAAACACACCGTAAAAGTACAATCCCGAGACATCCAACAAGAGAAAGAGAAGGATACCGGAGTAAGACAAATACAAGTATGAAGATCCGATTAAATCGAAGTAGGAATGGTTTTTCATGGAATTGAAAACCAACCATTTGAATTGTTTTTCTTATTTGAAAAGAGATGCTCCCAAAATAGGAGTAATTTGCTCAAATCTCTTAAAACCTATGACTCCGTCGTCAGAAATACCGTATTTGAAGATTCCGGCGCCGGATAATTGATAGATGAAGATTCCGGTGAAGATTTCGTCATCGGAGACAACAAAGATAAAGATTCCGTCGTTGGAGCATATCACAAGTGATCTTGAAACCCAAATAAGTACCCAAAAACGACCATTAAAGCCTAGATAAACCTCTTGAGAAGAGTAGATAAAACCACCAAAGTGGTGTAGATAACTCACCAAAAGATGAGTAGAAAACATCAAAAACTAACCTAATACACTAAATCTAACTACAAACACAGTAAAGGAAAGAAAAATCTGCTCAGATCCGGCCCAAACGGACCAGATCTGAGCAGTAGTGACTGCCGGTGAAGAGAGTTTTTTCTCTGTGAAAGGATGCTATAGGAGGAGAGAGAAAGTTGTGTTCTTAAGGCTGTCCATGGATCTTTATTTCTTAAAAGTACAAGAAGCCCTTTCCAACGCTGTGAACGTGAGTATATAACCAAAAAGCTCAGTGTCAATTGGGAAAAAATCATCATATAAAATTGAAGTCTTTTTTTTGTAGCATACTTTTGGCCTAACTAGGGCATCTGAAGATTTTTACAAATTTTATTTCACAATTCAGATTTAATACTTCTAAATTGAGCTTCATACCGGTAAAATTTAGATAATTGAATACCCTAGGTGCTAGAAAAAAAATATATTTGTTTAGTGGGGTTATTTACTTATTGATAAACCGATATTTATTTATTTAGATAGTAGTTTTTATCAATGTGATGAACGTCAAAAATCTGTTGAACTTTCCTAATGAGAATGATGCAGTTATGGAAACACCTATGGACGAAGAAATTACTAACTCAGTAATAAATTATGCGAATGAGAATAGTAGTGTCATACCATTATTTTGCTTTACATGGAAGGAAAAAACAATCGGTTTTAGAAGCAGCTTGTTAGAAATATTGACCAGTTTAGATTGTTGACTAGATGAATTCGGTAAAAACAATTTTTGAAGCATTCAGTAATTATTCATTTATGTTTTCATGGGACCTTTAAAGGACTCAAAAAAATTAACTCATTAATGCATTTGGCAATTTTATTCATTTTACACCTTTGTCCAAAGCGGAACCTAAAAAGTTACTCATTCGACGAGGTTAATAATTAATCGAATATTCATTTATAGAAGTTTTATTACTATACAGTTGGCTTTCTTAGAGAAAGCACTATGGTGCCAATTATTTGTGCTTTTAACCCAATATTAGGTCCAAAAAAAGTAGCCAAAACGCAACTACTATGGTTGATAGGCGGCCATCGAAAGGCCGCCCAATTTTGGAGGTCGCTCACTCAGTGTACGCCATCAGTCAAGGTTTGACCTTGAGCAAGCGGCCACTGAATGGCCGCCTGGTAACTAGAAATAGACAGAAACACTCGGGTTTCCCTCACTTCTTCTTCCACTCTATTTTCCCCTCACCAAAAACCCTTCCAACCTAATTTACCCCCTGTTGATTATAGTTGTGTTATAGGAAGAGGCATTGCACAATTTTTGAAGGGTTTGTTCTACACTCAAAGGCGGATAATGTGCACGTTTCAATTTTAATTTTCATCCACGAAATCAACAAACGTATGTAATTTGGTTCTTAGGGTTCATAATGTATTTTGTTGTTGAAATTCAATTTATTAGGTTGATTTTGGTCAGGCTTTACCCGATTAGATACTCATTGACTCATTGTAGACACCAATTAACAAAAGCAGAAGTTCAATTAAATAGAGTTCTGGCATCAACATATCCACTACATTTTAGGTAATTGACTTGAAATTTAAACTAAGCTTATACCTAGAATTACCTATAGAATTAGAAAAAACATACTAGAAAGTTAAAGCAAATACATAATTAACTATCCGCCCAAGGGGAATTGTCATTGATGTTGTTGTTGTTGTTGTTGTTGTTGTGAATCATTGGATTATAGAGAGGTGGTGATGAAGGGGATGAAGATGATGAAGGGTGACTTACCGTATAACCCAAGTGTGTTTGGGTTAATGGAGATGGAGTATAAGGAGGAGATGATTGGTATGAATGATTAATGGGTACATATGGTGGTGGAGGGTAAGTGGATGTTAGAGGATAATAGGGTGAAGAATGATATGATTGTGTCCTTGGAAAGAAGATTGTTGGTTTTGATGAGCGTGAGGTTGAGCTTGATTTGCTTGAAACTCTCGATGTTGTTTTTGCAAAATAGCCTTTTGTGTGATGCGGTACCATTCTTGTCCATCCGGGCCAAGATGCGAATAATCGAAGGCCATTATCTTCGCATCTTTTTCCTCTTCTAGGTGCCTCGCTTGTCGATCATTTGTTTTGACCATTTGGCTAAAAAGATTCATTTGTGCTTGTTTTATTGGTTGGTTCCTCTCTTGGGTTTGTTGTAAGTACCCAATAAGATTACTTGAAGAAGATGAGATCGAAGAGGAGCCACTGGAATTCGAAGGGGATCCTTGGAGTGACGGTGCCTTTGTGATTGTGTTGTTGTTGCGGACCCTCAATTTCTTGTTTTTGCAATCGTGATTGGGGCGTGGTTTTGGGATCTCATCAATGTTTGGGCTATTGGAAAACAATTGTTGCGGTTTAGAAATTTGAGTTACTACTTGTGGAGATGATTGAGTTATGGGGGAAGGTTGAGAGACACTTGTTTTCATAGGATCATCGTCCGAATCTACTCCAAAAGCAACTTCATTTGGATGGGCTCGAAGGCTTTATAAGCTATCCTCGTATTCTCTCCAACGCTTGTATTCAGCATCGAGAGAAAAATGGGTGTGCTTTTCCGTGAAATATGCGGATCGCGCATGAAGAATCTACAAATGATGCAAAGGTATTGTTAGTATCATTGGTGCAATAAGATTTTAAAATTTAGTGTAATGAAATTCTTCATAACTTACCAAATTTTCATAATCATAATCCGGATGGAGTCTCATTTGTTGAACTACATATTCTTCAAAAAGTTTGCACTCTTTAATAGTTGTTCTCACTCTTCTTTGAATTGCACTTTGATCACGAAAGTTCACATTCCCATCCGGATTAAAAGTCTGAATGTTTGCAACACATGTTTCATGGTGTAAGACTTATTTGGATTTTTCTCCTTAACCTTTTGCATTTGCACCGAATACCAAGCTCTCATTAGAGCACTTAGCTCCGTGGGTTCATAATCCTTTCTAGCTTTACTCCTCTTTTGTTGAAGTTTAGTTCCACGGGTGGTTGTTGTGCTTGTGCTTGTTGTGATGTTTGTTCCATTGGAGTTTGTTGTGATTGTGTTGTATCCATGGTGTTTGGGTAAAATACTTGAGAGATGGAGCTAATGCTTGAGAGAAAAAAATGTATTTGGATGTAATACTTGGTGTGTGTTTTGAAGGTAAAAAATGGTGTGTTTATATAGAGAAATGGTAAAATTTGAATATAATATGGGGATAGATCCGTTGGATTAACAGTAATTTGATTTGATGGTAGATCAGATGGCTGTCCGGGGTTGATTGTTAATCTTAACGGCTAGAATTCTAGGCGGCCTTTCACTGGCCGCCCATAGGGCTGCACAAGAAAACCGACCAAACCGAACCGAACCGAAAAAAACCGAACCGAGTAGACCGAGGTTAAGGTATAGGTTTTGATTCTAGAACCGATGGCCTATCGGTTTAAGGTTAAGGTTCAGCCTGTCGGTTAACCGAAACCGACGATAAAAACCGATTAATACTAACCGTAGGATCTAGCTACCATTAGTAATCCTAGTCGTCCATTTACCTGTATATATGGATTGTTAGAACCAGAAGGGAAGTCAACCTAATCTTTTCATCTCTTCTCTTTTCTCTCTCGACAGAGAAGAATCAGAAGCAATAGAGAGAAAACACCACCACCAATCCATCCTTCACTTGAATCTGATTGAACACCACCATATCTGCATCTGATTGAACACAACCACCTTTGCGTCATCATCTAAGTTCAAATCAAATCCCTGTGAGTCTGTGACAAACCCTAACTTTTCCTTTGATTTTTTTTTGTTTTTTCTCTTTTGAATAGATCAGATTAAATCAGTTTGAGATATGGGTTTGTGTTTTTTTTTTTCGTTTACGTTCATTTTGATTTTAATTTAGGGGTTTTTACTTTTTAGGGTTCTTGAGAAATTTAGGGATTTTAATTATTTTTTCATGTTTCATGGATTTTAATGTGATATCAGGTATTTATGAGAAGTTGAGGAGCTGCTGCTGCACAACACAAGAGTGAAAAGGAGTATTAATTTGATATCATGTAATTGAACTTTCAAGTCTCAATACTTCATGGTGAATTTGATATCTGAATGATTGTATTTCTCTAATCTTTAATCTCAATCTTGATTCATTTTCTTTTTGCTTTTCTGTTCGATCAAAATACTCTGACTATCGGTAGATAAAGTTAGTACCTTTATATGCTTTTGATCGATTTCTGTTATAAAATTTTGTTGTGATATTGGGTTATAAGACATTAAGAAATTGTGAAATTGCCATTAGAACTGTTAGAGATATTACTCATATAAGTTTCTGGTGGTGGGATTACTTGTGAAATTGTTAATAGTAGTTATTATATGTGATTGTTTCATTTGTGTAGTTATTCTACTTAGTTGATTGTTTCATTTAGTTTATAGGTTCTAATTCATTTAGTTTCAGGAACTGTTATGATTCATTTACATGGATTTTAATTTAGTTTCATTTAGTTTATAGGTAGTGTAGAGTGTAGTGTGTTCTGTTCTGTCATCTGTGTTACTGTGGTATGCTTTGTGAAATAGTAATATTGTAATTTTGGTACATTTGCTGTTGTTGGATGTATGTGATGTTGGGGGGTGTTGATATGTTAGAGGGTTAGCTGCTTTGTTATAGTATTGGACTGTTGCTCATACTTTTTCATAGTCTGTGATAATGCTTGCTTGTAAGGGTTTTATTGAATTTGTAGATGGTTTGTCATTTCTAATTCTAGCTTGCTTTTACATTGTTTGTATGCAATGGTTTTTCCTTATTTCTTGTTGTCTAGTCTTTTTCCTTAATGTTTCAACAGTTAATCTTACTCTCATTTCTTGTCTACTCTTGATTGTTTTACAGAGTTGTTAGGTCAAGTACCGGAGGTGGTGGACGATTAGATGCTCAATTCTGCTCACAGACAGGAGAACTACTTTCATTTGTTTTGAATTTTCATGCTTGGATTTGGAACTTAAGACTTATGTGGATTAAGATTACTATGTTATGTTTGAATTGTGTTTGTGTATGTGTATGTGTGATTAAGTTGAAACATCTATGGATTGTGAATGAAAGTTTGAAACTACTAGGTTATTATTATTAAGTTGAAATTGTATGTATCTGAATGTGACAGGAAAAATGGCAGGAAACAGGGCTTGAAAAACTGACAGGAAATGGGGAATTTCTGTCAGTTTTACTGAATTTTTATTACAAAAAATGCCACTGTCATTATTTACGAAAATGCCACTGACCTAAACCGAAACCGATCCGAAAACCGATCTGAACCGAGGGTGAACCGAAAAACCGAAAAACCGAAGGTTAAGGTTAAGGTTAAGGTTTTGAATCTAGAAACCGAACCCCCTTCGGCTTAAGGTATAGGTTCAATAGAAAAACCGAACCGAACCGACCTTGTGCAGCCCTAGCCGCCCAGGGCGTACAGTGAATGTACGCTCAGTTTGAATTCTAAGGTTCCCGCCTTAACTTGGTTAGAATGGGTGGTGCAATTTTAACCATTGCCGCGGTTCTGGAAAATTGGATGCCGCAAATTAGATCCGTATTACAACCTAATACAGTTACAACTAGAGTGATTAATTTTCAAATAACAACATCCTTAATTGACAATTATAAAGGGATTCTTTAGCACTAAATTGATTGAAAATATAAATTACATTGATTGAAAATAAAAATTACATTGTGAAAAATTAAACTACTTCACTGAAAATTTAAAACTAAATACGATAGAAACAACAACATAGGCGGGCGGTTAAATTTAGATGTGGATTACTTCACCATCGCTTGAATCATCAACGTTGACTATTTGCCTCATCAAAATAGCCCTCTGTTTTTTTCTTATAGTACCTACGCTCGGCTGGGTCAAGTTGCTTAAGATCCACCCTCATAATAGCTGTTTCTTCTTCTTGTCGTGCTTGCTCCTCTGCTCGAGACCTAGCCGCTTGTTGTGCCCCCATTAATCGACCCACATTGTTTGTTGTTGCAATCGTTCAACTTCCTGGCGCGCATGGTGTTCTTTCAGATACTCAAATAGCTGGTCTCTCCCCCCATTAAGTTCAGACAACTCTTCATTTGCATCCTTAATAATCCCCTTCCTTATATCTTTTTGACGACTTAACTCTCGTTTAGCAGCCTTGTTACCAATGGGCCTCGCCATCTGCTTATAGTTCCAACGCACTCGTTCATTTGGTCCTTCTGATGTTGATCTAGCTGCCCTAGTGGGTTGATAGGTATTATCACTTGGATTCACGTTTTGTTGGACGATCAATTCATAATCGAATCCAGGAACAGATTCTCTGAAAAGTTCATACGATTCATCGTACTTGAAAGGTCCTCATGTTTGCCTTTGGAATTGATCTCGACCTTCTCGAGTCTACATAAATCAGCATTGAGGAGTTTAGTTAGTATTCAAGAACCTTTGTATTTATTTGTAGATAAAATAATTTGCTTAAATAACTCATCAAGTCCTCGTGTGAAGCACCACTCCTGTTTTGGCGATGAATTGTAGCAAGAATTGATACGAACTCCCTTACATCCTTCTTGATGACACTAAATCTAGATCTCACCGATTTCGAATCTCGGTCGTTTGGATTTTTGGTAATTACAACAAAGATCTCAAGAATCTTTGACCAAAATTCCTCTTTCTTTTGTCCATAACCTACTGCACCGTCTATAGCTATAGCGATATAAGCATTTGTAAGAGCAATATCTTCATCCGTAGTAAAACTCCTAACCATATTGAAGCAAAATGAAAGAAAGACTTTGAGTGAGAGATAGAATGAAAAATTAATGAAAATGGTATTGATTGGGATGAATGTTGAGTTGGGGTGAGTGGGTTGTTTTTATAGTGAAAAAACCCAACGGATCTATTGTTACTGTAGCCAATCCGACCGTTGGGGTATTATTTACCGTTGGGGTGTAAAGGGGTGTAAGGAAAAAAAGGTCAAGCAAAAAATAAAAATCGAGGGGCGGCACTCAGTGAGCGCCAAAAACAGGGCGTACACTGTAAGGCCGTAAGCGTACACTGAATGTCCGCAAGGTGCGTACACTGAATGCCCGCCCAGTTAAAACGTCATAAAACTTGTAGCACATGTGAGCCAACTTTTAAATTGTCTCAGAGATTTTACACACATTGTAGGTCTTTTGACCTACTATTCATCCAAAAAGGGCACCATAGTGCTTGCTCTTAGAGATCACACTGACTTGTGTTCTAGACTAGTTCCTCGATTTGACTTACTAAATCATATACCATGGATAAATTATAAAGAGACAACAACACTATAGGCGATTCTTATTCTCTCTTCCAAGGGATGGGGATTCTATCCACTCTATATTAAATGAGCATATATAGCCTTTTTCTTTTCTTTTGAAATGACAGAAAACATTTTTCTATCTGTATAAGAAATTTGATGTTTTATTGCGAAAGTTCTACTAGTACCGTGAATGAATCTCGCACATTATCCGGGGTGAAACAGAGTTTGGTGGGGCCCTTTTCTCAACTTTTGCCTCACACATCCAAATGCTCCAGCCTCAGCGTCTCTACCATTAGATCTTCTCTCGGGATATTTTGAGAGATTTATCCTGGTCAACGTAGCATTGCTCGCTCGTTTTGTTGAGCAACTATTCAAGCAACCCTCCATTGTCTTCAAGGGGTTCGATGTGACAAATAAAACATCACCACATACAACTTATTATATAAACATATTGAGTAAATTATAAAAACAAAATATGTTACATGAACGAAATACTATTGAGTATATAATAAGAAATATATCTACTAATGGAGTAACAATGATGACATCGTATCAATTTTGACTGAATGTTAGTATGTGAGTTTATTGGGCCGACCCGACGGAAGGGAGGGGACCTGAATATTTTTAAGAAACCGAGCGGCTCAAATGAATTCCCCCACCCCCGGCTGTTAACCGTCATCAGTTGCATCAAAACTCGAGTAGATCATCAATTTTAAAAAACCTTAAAAAAAAACTGAGGTGTATTTTTTTTTTTTTTTGAAAGTCGAAGTGTACTTATTTATAGCGATGTTTTCGTTCAATTCGACCAAATTGGATGAGAATTGATCTTTCTTTTCCAAAATTGATTTGAGGACTATAGGTCATCAGTTATTTTATTTTTTTTGTTTGAAGGGCAAGCCCAAATTTTATTTAGTGGTTTGTAGTAGACCTAACAATGCGTGGGATGGATTTTCCATTCCTGTCATCAAGAACAATATGATGTAGGAACGAAGGAGTAACCAAATCCCAGATACAAGTAGATAACATTAGAGGATTCTGTAAATGTCTACGGATCGCCTCATTAGCCAGTGCATCAGCAACTCTATTGCCTCCCCTGTAAGCATGTGAGAGTTTAATTCGAGGAATTTGTTGGAGCAGGTGTAGTGTTTCATGTAAAATTCCCCAAAGTTACCACGGTGCTGAATGAGTGCCATTACGGAAGATGTATATGAATGTTTTGGAGTCCACTTCAAACCATACAGAAGACCATTGGTTACGCACATGCAATCTTAACGCTAGAAGGAAACTCCATGATTCAGCAACCAAGGATGGACCAAAACCCAAAGGGGCTGCCAGTGCTTGAAGTATATTCGCATGGGAGTTTCTAGCGATGACCCCAGCTCCAGCAACACCAGGATTGCCTTTAGATGCGCCATCAAGATTAATTTTGATCCAGTCTGGTTGGGGTGGAGTCCAAGAAATCCAAAGTTGTTGCCGAGGTCGAGTAAGCTTTGATGGACGGAGTTGGGGTGGAGAGTCTGGCAAGTATGGAGTTACATGTGTTGACGCCCAAATGTATTCTTTCCACATAACGAGAATTAACTGAAATAACTGGGTCAGAGTCATCATTTTCCGCTGGTAGATGCAAGCGTTTCGGGCAAGCCAGAGATGCCAAGTAGTGTATCATCAACGTATGGAGTCTAGACGGCGAAGAAGAGGTGCCACTTTCGCCAGACCACACCATAACGGACTAGCTGTGGAAGGTGGAGGAGGAAAAGCAGGTAGTTGCTGATGATTATGTAAATATTTGCTCCTGCACATCCGCGTCCACAAGGAATCCGATTGTCGATATATTCGCCATGCACGTTTGAGTAGTAGATCTCGATTATGTTCCCTACTTTTCCGGATTCCCGTCCCTCCTTGTCTTGTTGGTAGAGTAAGCTTATCCCCGCCTAAGGTATGCAGCTTCCTTGTGCGGTTATCATGCCCCCAAAAAAAAATTCTTGTGATCTTATCAATTTGTTTGTGGACTTTTGCTAGTAGAAGTTGTGTCTGCATCACGTGATTTGCTGTTGGCGTGAGAGATGTGTTGATCAATTGTAGCATACCTGCCTGATTGAGATACTTGCACATCCAGCCCTTGGTTTTCCTCTCAAACCTGTTGATCAGATTTGCAAAGGTAGCCGTGAACTGTCTACCATTTGGCATTTGAACACCCAGATACATAGGTATGAGATGGGTCGTAGGAAAACCAAAGTTGAGTCCCAAGGATTGAGCAATTCTAAGAGAGAGCTTTGGATGGTGGATGAGTGTAGACTCATGCTTGTTTATATGTTGTCCTGCCGCTGATCCATAATCATTGAGAATTTGAAGAAGGTTGTCGCAGGATTTGTCATCGGCTGTGCACGTAATCAAGAGATCATCTGCATACATGAGATGAAGAAATTCTGGTGCATTACGTGAGACCTCGAGTCCTTTAATATCAACTGCAGCTTGTGCAACAGCCAGATTAGCAGACAAACTTCGGCACATAAGATAAAAATGTATGGAGATAAGGGATCTCCCTGTCGGAATCCTCTTTGTAGTTGAATACGCCCTTGTGGTGAGCCATTGACTAAGACAGAGTATGTAACCGAAGAAAAAAGTCATGAAATAATCAACAAAGCGCTGATGAAAACCCATAGTTTGCAATGTGGTTTTAATGAAACTCCAGTCTAAAGAGTCATAAGCTTTCCATATATCCAACTTGAGAGCAATCTTTGGAGTGGAGGACAATGTAGAGGTTCTGATGTAGTGAAACAACTCAGCCGCAATAACAATATTTTCCTGGATAGAACATTGTGGAACAAATGCTGTCTAAAAGGGGCTGATGAGATATGGCAGATGAGGGCGAAGTCAAGCCACCAAAATCTTAGAGATCACTTTATAAACCACATTACATAGACCAATTGGTCGAAAATGTTCAGGCAAGGTTGGGTTATCATTTTTAGGAAGCAACACAATGTTGGTATTAACAGACAGGAGATTGCTGATACTTTGGTTACGCATTTTTAGACCCAATATTTAGCACCTTCAGCAACTCTTCAGCAAAATCTTCTTAATTGTGTCTCCAACAGGGTTACTGATAGACAATCCAAAGGCCTATTACTACCTGATTCCACGGAAGAAGTACGTAAAGCGTTGTTCTCAATTGACTCATGTAGCTCATTGAAATCCCTCATCAACAGCTAGGGCAGTTGAGGCTCCAGAATCAATGTATGGAACTGTTTACATAAGTCCCACCGAGCTACCTGGTTTGGAGGGCCATACATGGCAGTAAAAACCAAGGCGTAGCAACATCTCGAGATTCAATCTGTGTGTGAATGAATCTTTGGTTGGACAGAAGAATTTGAACCTTCAAATGTTTATTCCAAAACAAACACAAGCCTCCACTACGACCATTGCAAGGAACTAGGAAATAGTGATCAAACCTAAGTTTGTTACAAATATACAGGATATGTGGTTCCTTAGCAATGGTTTCAGACATGAAAAGAAGGTTTGGTTTATATTTATTGGTATACTTAGTTCGTTTTTGTATAATGCCCGGGGTATGCGAGCCTTGTCAATTCCAGGCAATGTAATTCATGGTGGATCGTAATATTCAACTCAGTGAGTTGGTGCCCAAGTTAGGTTTCAGGATAAGAGAACTCGTTCCTAACTCAGCCATGAACAATGAAAACAACAATCTAATAGCAGCAATTCAATCGAAACAGGTGATGAAAAATTGTCGTATGTGAACATAAAACAATAAAAAAATCAAGTGAAATCGATTAAACGCGATGGAAAAATGAGATAACGATACCCTGACCAATTGATTGATTATGCTTGCAACACAGTTAGATAACATAGAGGACAAAGCAGAACATCAGCAACGGATCATGTGAAAAAGGTGGAGAAGGAGGTTGAAGAAATTAGAGGAAGAGAATGGCGGATTTAGTGACGGATTTGGTAATTGAGTCAACTCATTTTATCGCCGTTTTGCAGAGCTCATTTGAAATGATGGTCATCAGTTATTGTTAGATCTCACCAACTCGATAAAATAACATTATTTCGAGCTGGAATTATAGCCCTCAAATTTGGATCAAAGCCCTCACACATAGTCCAAAATAGAGACACCATGATCAACTTTGTCATCTCTTATTAAAAATACTTTTTTGATTGCCAAATTACCCCCAATTTGATTAGTGTCTAATTATGTAATTAGGATTAATAGAAATGATTAGTGTTAATGATTTAACTAAATTAAAACTTAAGTAAAATCAGATTTATAATCTTGGGTTTTGGGGAAGAAGAAGGGAAAAAAATGGTGAAAAAATTTATAAATCTAGGGTTTTTGGTGAAAATTTTCAACCAAACTCAAAACCTTGGATTTGGGGTCTAGTTTATTTCGTGTATCTTCTAGGAGATGAGCAATTTCGATATACAATCCATTAAAATTTGAAAAAACCTAGATTTTTAGAGAAAATCGCGAACCTAGAAATAGGTTCGGCTCACAAAATAATAAGCTGAACCTGGTAAATGAAGAATAGTTCGGCTCTTTCGTTAATTTTAAGTTATGAGCCGAACCAAAAAACTGAAACTGAAGGCTAATGGTCGATAGGTTCGACTCAAAGTTTAAATTTATCGGATAAGTCGAACCTGAAACCGTTAGTTCGGCTTATTCTTTAAACAAACACTTTAAGCCAAACCAGGAAACTGAAACTGTAGGTTAATGGTCGATTGGTTCGGCTCAAAGATTAAATTTTATCGAATAAGCCGAACCTGAAACTGTTGGTTCGGGTTATTCATTAAACAAACACTTTAAGCCAAACCTGCCTCTGTCGCACCTGATTTCACAAATTTAGCGTACATATAAAACACAAACATTCACACATACATATAAAACAACAAACATTCACATACATCTAGTCGCAAATGTACTTAGAACTTACCCCATCTGCCTGGAGAGTCAATTTAAAACACAACACATTTCAAATGTAGTTAAAAGCATAAACATTGTTTTAAAACACCCAACCATCATTTTAAAATTAATCAACGACCTCTTTTGTTACGTCTTCCTCCACGAACCGCACTACCTCCACCATCGTTTCCGCCTTGATCATCATCATCGGAATCTTCTTCATGTACAACTAGTTCCACTTGGACCTTCGTCATGTTGTCGAGGCCTCTTATTCACCTTTGGCCCTGGCCCTCGTTCACGCTTTTCAATAATTTGGGAGAGTTTCTTGTGGCACTTCTTCTGCTCATCAAACGTCAAAGCTTGTCCGCAACCAAGTTTTCCACCCCATTTCTTCAAAGCAGATTTTACTCCCTTCACCTATTAACATTTAAAACATAAATGAGTATTACTTAGAAATGCTTTTCCGTTTTTAAAACATCGTTTCAATGCCCTTACCAATCCCGTAACCAGCTTTACAGCGTCTTTGGGGTTCAATGGAGGCTTACTCGTTATCCTTTCAGCCTCAATCTCAGCTTCATAAGCATCGGCAGCCTGACGGGCAACAATTTGATCGGCAACTAGTTGATCCGTAACATTAATCACATAAGGATGGGAAAATTGTTCATACCAGTCGGAATATCTATCCACCTCTTCTCGTGGATCATTATCCAAATCCACAGTGCCAGTGAGCTGATTGTCTACACGCCTGGTCCAACAATCATAAGGCGGAGCCGGAGCATATTATGCTAAGTATTTGTTGGTGTCGCACACGGTTTCCCTTGGCACCAAGGTGAACTTGTCATCCTCACTCCTCGGGACGGTTTGTATCTTTCACAATTGACGTACAAACCGCCTTGG
The DNA here is from genome assembly GCA_023529015.1 of Papaver nudicaule. NCBI lineage: Eukaryota > Viridiplantae > Streptophyta > Magnoliopsida > Ranunculales > Papaveraceae > Papaver > Papaver nudicaule. Next base: position 5,928 of record JAJJMA010209587.1, on the reverse strand, counting down.
GTCATACATGATAATTATTTTCCTATCTTTCTTGGGAAACCACAATGGTCCATGATAGAGTCCAATGGGTGGTAGCTGACGTTCTTCATTATTGTTGTGGCTGTATGGGTCAAAAATGCAGTGATCCTTGGTAAAACCGTCGATCAGAGACATCTTTTCCTTCAACTGTTCCTCTTTGTCCCTTGCCTTATGATCTGCGAAAACACATCTGGTAGCAGTAGGCATACCATATACCCAAGTGGAAGGAGGCTGACTCTGCTTTGGTTTAGGCTCCAAGTCGGGAAAATGGTCATAGGCAAATGGCTACACACACATACACAAAACAATGTATAAATAAGATTCAGAAGATTATTAAAAACTGGGAACAGAGAAAGCTTTGGCTCATATCTGAAACCATTATTGTGAAAGATGAAAAAGGAGGGGTACCGAAATACTACCAACTTTTCGTTTTGGCTCGTGAGTCTTATGGTTAAAGTCTGGACGATCTCAAAAATCAATATCCAAACCTCTAACTGGAGTAATCTCGACAGTTAGGCAATAACGTACTACTTGGTGCTTTAATTATAAATCAGAGTTATAATGCGGAAAGTAAAAGCACACAAGACACCAAACGTTTTTGTAACGAGGAAACTGCCTTGCAGAAAAACCTCGGGACCTCGTCCAGTTTGAACACCGCCCAGTACAAACTGACTACAAACACTAGCCTACTATAAGACTTCGGTCTGGGATGTAGCAGAGACCAACTCAAGCCCTCCAAGCGAATTGGCTAGTGTCTCCTTCCTTACGTCTCTGGATCCCCACTGATCGTCACGCACTTGATTCCCCTAGCTGACGTCCGTTACAGGCCTAGGAGTTGCTTTGACCGATGTCAAAGGCTTGTGTCAGCAATACTGGCGTTTAAACCAAACTGTTGACGTATGGTGTAACTGTCCTCTTCAGTTTACCATACACAAGATGACTTCCTTCGGATTATTAAATCCAGGTCATACGGAAATCTACTTATTGAATCGGGGCTGACAAGCAAACCAAGTAAGCAATGCCCAATCTGAATCTACCTCAGTTATACACGAAGAACCACTTAAGGAACTTGTATAACCGGAGCTAACTAGGTCTTACAACACCGATTGCAGCCGTGCGTTGCTACCTTTCCAACCTTGTTGAGTAACATATCAGTTCTTGAATAGCCGTATATCAGAAGAGACGGACTTTAGAATAGACAAGAACGTGATCAGGTTACCAAGGTTACAGGTTAATCCGATTTCAACCAAAGATGGTTTCAATCTCCTACCTATGCTTCCCAACTCTCTAAGGAAGTCTTTATAGTCGTAGGGAGTTCCCAAAGGAGCTGCAACCTATAGAGGATGACTATACCACAACAAGCATTCACCAAAGTGAAAAGAGTTTACGCTATCTTCCCTAAGGACCTTCACGTATGCTTGATGCTTGCGGTATCTGTCCGTAGACACCTCTATTTATAGCACTCAATAAGATAGGTTGCTTAGGAATAAAACAATCAATTACTTGTCCCACAAGTTAGGGAAACCCTAAACTTGATAACCAAGTAATAAGAGATTAATCTCAATTGGAATTCTTTTTAGAATTATCTGCCAAGTGTTTTGTTAGCTCTAAAACACTTCAAGATAGAATCCAACAGACCAGAGATAATCTTATCTTATTGACTCATTGAGGATCGTTAGATGGAACACAAAAGGTCTTTATGTTTTACACAAGTCCATCTAAGAGATAAAGGAGTTTTGGAATTTGACTCAGGGTGAAATTCTAGGAGAATATTCACTAAATCCGACACCAGTAAGACAGCTACCGTCAGGTTCACGTATTGGTACGTGAACAAAATAGCCATCTCGAACTCAGGGAATTTCCGAGTGTCTGGTACGCAAACCGGTTCGTGAACCGTGCGCCTGTCAGATTTCGTCAAATCTGGATTCCGCTGGAAGTTCTGGGCTGAGCCAGAACTTAGACGTGAGAACGTCCTCAGCTGTGATCCATGGACTCTTTGCTCAAGAGCACTCATTTAGATTCATCCATATCCAATTAACAGTTTGCAAGCAAACCATTGTAATGGACATATGGCACCGAATCTGTCTCATACATTCTTGACTCACAGTATTTGTGGGATCAAACACTGGTCATGACACAAGGCCATGTTACGCAAGAATACGATCTCAATCACTATTATCACTACTAAAGTAGTCGACTATTTCGAAAGAATAGATGAAGTAGAAATAGAAGAAAATCCATAAAGTCATAACTTCTACTAACCTTTTATCGATGAAGAATAATTGATGTCTTCTTTGTCTTCACAGTCTTCGTCTTCAAGGTCTCCACTACTTTGTCTATATCCCATTTCCGAAATCTAAACTCTAGTAGGCTAAATCAAGAATTGACTTTTGACACCTAAAACTGACAACTAGCTTGACATACCAACGCTAGTGGGTTTGACCGGACAATGCCCTAATAATAGAACTTGTATTTGTTCTCAGTTTTTCTTTCTAGAAAACCTTTACTCACTAATAAACTACAAATAAGAACACAAATAATGGTGGACTTGTCGACAATTACCTGTAACAAGCTGAAATTTCCCTTAAGATTAACAGTATTCAGTCTAGAAGTATCCGCAAGTCCATCCATAAGGTATGCTAGCGTTGTCGTCCCCCAAGCATACCTGCCAACATTCTCTGGAGGATCCAAAAATTGGAGATACTTTACCCTGACTTTGTTTCCAGAGCTGTCAGGAAAGATAAGGGTACCAATGGTGTAAAAAATGTACGCATTTGCATGGCGCCTGATTTGTTGTGGGTTGTTCTGTATCGTTCTTCTGGGTCATTAACTCTCTTTATTGTGCCCCCAAACTCATCCCTGAGACAAGTCAACTTGAAAGCCTTCAACTTCTTATTGGAGTTCTTATTGGCCAACTTCGAACCCTCTGGCATCTCCCTGACAACTTGGTGAAACTCGTTCTCGGTCTTGTCTGCACTCCAACCAAGAAGTTCTTCAGCCAATGATTTCAATGATTCCAATTCTTCTCAGAATACTCAACAATAGGGTTCAACCCACGAACTGGAAAACCGAGTACATCCTCTGGATCATCAAGAGTAATGCCCAACTCACCAAACGGGAAACGAAACGTCCAGGTTTCCGGATAATATCTCTCAGCCATAAGGGATCATGTCACTGAATCATAATGTTCTTGGGCATTGTTGACTACAGCCAATAACCTGGTTGGTTCAACACGGCGTTTGATCTCATCAAGCTCCTCATCAATCTTCCACACATCAGCACTTTGGTTTCTCAAAAGTCGCGCTGCATCCTTATGATCCTACAAACATCATCGGATTTAGTAATCCCAAAGAGCACATAAATACTGAGAAGAACGACAAAGGTAACATACAAGGTTTAGACAAATACCTTTGTTTTATAAATCATGGCAGTCCAAGAGTCTTTGTAGCCAATTAGTAATTTTCCTCCGTCAACAGGAAGACCAGGAGGAGGGGCGTCATCGGGTACAACAATCTTTTTCTCTACCGGGGGAATATGACCACGCATCTACCATTTTGGAGCTTCTTCATCTTCATCTTCCTCTGCTTCATCTGCAAGAAGGTGTAGGTTCAGTAGTCTTCTTCTTGGCCAACGTCTTCTTAGGTGCCGCCTGCTTTTTCCCTTTCCTCCTCTCATGTTCAGTTGGGTATTCATCATTGTTATCTTCATCACTCTCAGCACTACCTCTTTGCAAGTCTCTCATCACATCTTCCTCCCTGCGTTCATGTATTGCAACCGGAGGCAATCCTGGAGTACGCCTCACAACAGGCTTATTATTCCTTGCATCTGCCGTCAATAATTTCTTTTGACGAGGAGGCGGGGTGTTTCCTCTTCTTGTTATGGGAGTTACTTCCATGGTTCTTTTAGATGAGAATCAAACAATGAAAGATTCAAATTTGGATACGAAATAACTCAAAGTAAGTTAAACAGACAAAGGTTCGGCCCATTCGACAAAACAATATTTAGGGCCGAACTAAGGAATTACACTAATGGTCAATAAAGAGCCAGGTTCGGCCCATTCGACAAAAAAACCTATTTGAGCCTAACCTAGGGCTTACACTAATGGTCAATAGGTTCGGCCCATTCGATAAAAAACTTTTTTGGGCCGAACCTATGAATAACACTCATGGTCGACAAAATATATGATTCGACTCAAAATTCCAAAATATTTTTAGAGCCGAACTGTTCTTCCCCAATTCACTTTCAGAGAAGAACACAGAGGTTCGGCTCAGAAAAAATTCAAAATTTTTGAGTCGTACATGTTTCTGTATACGCAAAAAAAAAAAACTTTTTTTGATATTAACCATTCACATGGATTCAAACACATAAAAAACATCAAGGGTTCATGTGAAATACCTTCTAAGTGGAGCCATTGGGGGTTCTTCTTCGGTTTCACCTTCAATTTGGCCTCCAACTCCTCTAACCGTTTCTTCCCTATTTTGAGAAGATTGAGCAAACGCAATCCCTAAATGCGGATCAGGATTCACATCTCGTTTACTCCTTTTAACCCGTACCCTTTTAGGTTGTGTCGCCATTTAATCGACGACAAAAATTTTCGTAATCGTCGACGAAATGAAGAAAAAAAAAAAAAAAAAAAAAAAAGGGTTCGGCGGATTTTGGTTTGGAGAAGAAGAAGAGGTGGGGTGTGAAATGAAAATGGATTAGGTTTTTTAGTTTTGGGGTTAACTTATAATTACAGGGGGCAATTTAGTAAAATTCGTTTTTTTAGGGTAACTTAGTCCTTACACGCTGGGGTATTTTGGTAATGTGCCAACACAAGGGTTATGAGCCAAACTTGAGGGCTAAAACTAAAGCTCTTATTTTCGTCTCTAATGGACATCAAATCAAAAGGATGTTGCAATATTTTTTTGACTTTTCAGTCGGCCCTTCACCGTGATTTTGAACGGTCATCTAGTTTTAATAAAAATGATGGACGAACAAATCAAAAAAAACGAGACTACGGGTGATCCCAAAGTCGGTCCCCATACTAATCCAAAAGAAAGACCCTCGCCCCCATAACTCTGTCGGTTTTTAATCTCAGTTTTGCGTATATCAATAATTAATATGATATATTTTGATATTTAAGCATGAAAATGTCTTGGATATTCTTAAGTCGTAGTCCTTTCTTCTAATTAGGGTTCGAATAATTTTCATTTCTTTTTACCCAACAAAAGAAAAAAAATAAAGAAAGGAAAAATATATACAATTTTGACTCGGCGTTCTAAGAACAAGTCGCTATGGTCACATTAGCACGAAAGAGGAGCTGCAAAACGCAACCATAGGTATTTAACCTAAAAGTCGACACCTACACCCAGGGACGGATCCACATGTGTACAAAGGAGGACAGTTGTCCTCCCTGAATTTTGGTAAATTAATAAAATCAGTTAGATATTTAAAGTAATTTAGTGGAGTACTTCACTTAATTTCCTCTACAGTATTGGGCTTTGCCGGTATTTATCATTCACTTCTCGGACCCGAGACTCTTGAAGAATCCTTTCCATTCTTCGGTTATGTATGGAAAGATATAAATAAAATGACCACAATTTTGGATCACACCTTTGAATGGGCTCTAAACCGAATTAATCGTGTCCGACCTACAACAAAAAAGGCGTTTTTTCTTATTCACACCGACCTTACAGCTGCATCTCAGAGCGATGGGTAAACAACTGCTTTCAATCTTAGTCTAATCTTATTACTTCACCTTAATTGTTATTTGAACAAAAAGATCACAATAAACTTTTGGTAAAAGTTATGTCTTGGTCCAAGTTATCCAATGATTGTTCCCTCTAGTTAAAGATATTTTTTTCCATTTGTTTGTTCTCTAGATGATACTATTTAAATTCAAAATAATTCGAATAAAAGTTCAAAAAT
>JAJJMA010209577.1:13343-25044 GCA_023529015.1 Papaver nudicaule | reverse complement strand
CATGCAAAACACAGTTGGTGCAGAGATCACCATCAAGAACGCACAACAAAATCTTGGCCCTAGGGAATCACAAACAGCTCCCATGACAAGCCAGGAAAAGATACTGCCCGAGACAGAAGCGACTCCAGAATTACCCACATCGCCTTTTTCCAAGTTGAGACTGTCCCTGATAATAGGAACAAGGGGAGCAGCTGCAACTGTTGAGATGCAACAAGTAAAGGAAGATATCCACGAGAGGCGTGGAAAGTTTAAACATTGTTGCCATATGTGGATTAGCAAATGAAAAAAGCTTAAACATTGCTGCTTTGTTTTCACCGTCTACGGGTAAGTCGAACTTTCTGTACACGTCCGAATCCACGGATAAATTACTGGCAATGACTCCATTGTTGGCATCATTATTTGCAGACGAAATTTCACCAGCCATTTCTTTTTCTTGACCGGCAAAGAAAGATTTTATTGAAAAATAAAAAGAGGGTACAAGAGGCATGTACAACCCATGAACAAGGAAAACAAAAGCGAATGCACGATTGGTAACAGGCTAGAGATTCAAAGAGACATACGAGAGAACAAACATTCATTAATTTCGAAGGGATGTAATGGGTTGTGAAGATATTGAAGAAATGAGAAAATAATCTTTATATGTGAAACCTTTGACACTGTCACTTGAAGGATTCCAATTTGGTCACTGGTTGTAGTATATAATATGATAACCGAATTGGTTTATGCCCTTTGGCTGCGATTTTGCGATAAATATAATACTAGTTTCTACATCCATATATATCGACATAATGTGATTACCATGTTGTCCTTCTTGTGTTTCTTGAATTGAGAAAGTTTCCTAGCCGGAAAAGTTCAGACAATGTTTTATTTTTTTTGCTAAATCAAATGATATAATTAGTTCGACAAGATACATGGTCAAGTTGGAAAAGTACCCGATTGTTCATGCTGAAATTAAACTACAAAAACAACATGCTAACTAGTGATGGGAAGCATACTAAGTAGTGTGTGCAAACTCGCTACAACCTTGTGACGCCTAAGAAGGTACATGGTGCTCATCTTTTTTTTTAATACAGATTTATAATTAAATACTGTACACTTCTCCACCAAGACCCTGGTAGCCTTGTGGATCGGGTGAGAAATCTCATTCTAGAGGTTCAAGGTTCAAGTCCTGGTATCTGGTATCTGGCAGTGGTGGTGTTGAACCTGTTAAGCCTTGTAATAAGGTATTCTATAATACCTTTTGTGTTTTTTGACGTTGGGAAAACAAATACCGATCTAATTTTTTTTTAAAAACAACCACCTTTTTTAGCCCTCCTCAGGGACGGACTTACATTGGGTCCCCACTAGAATTTTCTAAATTACAATTTTAGGCTTCGAAAATCTAATTAATTACAAATTTGTTTTTAAATATGAAAATGAAATTCATTTGATAAAAGAAGCAATTACACATGTCTAGTCATGGTGAATCCTCTCTTGAAGGAAGAGTGATACTCCAGATTTCAACTTGGTTCAAGGCACAAGAGCATTTCCAAGAGTGAAAGTTTTACTTTTTTTACTAAATCAATAAAATTTCATTAAAACAAAAGGATCAAAGAATACAAACCTATAAAAGGCAGTAGAACAAATAAAAGCAAAAACAGAGTAACCACAGATGGAAACTCATAAAACACAAAAAAAAAAAAAAAAAACAGACTAATCAAATCTGTAGTATTTTAAATGAGGATGCTCTAAGCAGCTCAAAAAAGCTGGCTTTTCTCTGTATTCAATCACTTCTCCTCTAACTAGCCCTGCTCCTTTCTTAGCTAGTTTATTAGCAGAGAAATTGATTTCTCTGTAACTGTGAACAAACCTGATTTGCATTGTAGCTTTAATCTTGTCCCATCTTGTACTGATAAACCATGGAATTTTTCCAGAGAGAAAGCTGGTAATGACTGCTTTTGAATCAGAATAGATAAGGAAATTCTCAATTTTCTCTCTTATAGCCCATTCTCCTGCACAGATCACAGCCATTACTTCTGCCAAAAAGTTGGTTGTATTACCTATACCTCCTGACAAAGCAAATAGGTACATCCCTTCATGATTTCTGCAGACAAATCCATAACCAGCTAGACCTGGGTTTCCTCTGGATGCCCCATCACAACAAGCTAGGACTTCATTAACTTCAGGAAGGACAAACTGCAATTCTCTTATTCTTTGAGTTCTCAGTTTTCTGATTCCTAGATTGAAATTTCTGAGAACCTGATGATCATAGCTTGTATTCCACATTACACCTTTCATTCTAATCTCACAGTCTCTTGTAAATTGCATCACCCTTTTTTTTGAAACTGTTAAAGTTAGGAGAAACATTATCAAATATTATTATGTTTCTCAAGAACCACAATTCCATAATAGAAATTGATGCAGCAATAAGCCAAATCTCTTTTACTGCACAGTTCCTCTTGTTTGCTAGTGTAATCACATTTTCATAAGACTTGGGATTAATAAATTGAAACATCCCACATAACCAGTTCCATATGATTTCACTAAAATTACAATGCCATAATAAATGGTCCATTGTTTCTTCATCTGTGCCACAGAAATAACATCTGGATGCCAAGTGAAATCCTCTTTTCTTCATGTTATCATCAGAAGCACATACATTCTTGACTATTTTCCAAATATTGCTTGAGGTAGTAGGATGCATACCTGAATGCCATATGTATCTTGCTTTACTACATTTAGGAAAGTGCTTCCTGCAATTTGTGTAGCAGATTTAGTTGTGAATTCTCCAGTAAGGGTTGCACTCCAGATTCTCTTATCTGCCCCTGCTTTTAAGACTGGTAAATCATCAGTAGTAAAGAAATTCAGCATTTCTGCTGGTATTTTCCATTCTCCATTCTCTATCAAGTCAGCCACTTGCATGTTGGGATGTTGTTGTATAAATGCATTCCCTGGGTGTAAGTCTTCTAATGAGCTTTCAAATAACCAATTTTAAGCTTTCAAATAACCAATTTTCCTTCCATACAGAGATGTTACCTTCACCAACCAACCATCTAGAATTTCTTTTAACTTCCTCAAACACCCATCTGATGCCTTTTAACACAGATGACTTTTTGTAACTGGTAATGAACTCTCCATTTTTGATGTATTTAGCACACAAGAATTTAGCCTAATCTTCATCAGAATTAAGCATTCTCCACACTAGTTTCATTAAGAGAGATTTATTAATCACTTGAAGCCTTTTAATGCCCAAACCCTCTTCATCCATTGGAGCACACACTTTTTCCCATTTCAGTGTTACTACTTTTCTTTCTGCAGGGTTTCTAGTCCATAAAAAATTGGTCATCATTTGTTCACACAGCTTGAGAACTTTCACAGGCCATTTATAAATGGACATATTGTAAACTGGTAAACTGCTTAAGACATGCTTGATGATAACAATTATGTCTTGACAAGAGAGCAGATTTCCCTTCCAGCTTGCAAGTTTCTTCTGAAAAATTTCTACTACCCCCCACACATCTCTTGATCTGATACACCCTGGCTTTAGTATCACTCCTAGATATTTGTCAGGAAAGTGAGACAATGGCATTTGAAATTCACTTGCAATTTGCTGTTTTCTGTCTTCAGTTACACCTCCTACAAAAACTTTACTTTTTTCTTTATTCACTACTTGACCAGATGAAAGTTGATAAGTTTGCAGTAGATTCTTCAGTCTCACCAAGTTTCTTTTATGACCATTGCAGAAGATGAAGACATCATCAGCAAAGAATATATGGGATGGTTGTATGCCATTCCTGTTTACCATTGCAGTTATGCTTCCATTAGCAACCATCTTAGAAAGATTTATGCTCAATACCTCTTCAGCCATAACAAAAAGAATTGGAGAGAGGGGATCTCCTTATCTCAACCCTCTTCCAACTGTGAAGAAACCTGCAGGGCCACCATTTACTAATACTGACAATCTTGCAGAATTAAAGAGTATTTCAATCCAGTTCACACACTTAGAAGAAAACCCAAACTTCTTCATAACAGAGAATAGAAACTCCCAGCTTAAGGAGTCAAAGGCTTGTGTGATATCTAACTTCAATCCAACATTCCCACCTCTTCTTTTTATGTCTAATTCATTTACCATCTCAGAGGCTAGCAAAATCTGATCTTGTATACATCTGCCCTTCACAAAAGCACTTTGTTGAGGGGAGATAATTTTTTGTAGCAAACTGCTCAGCCTTGTAGTAATAATTTTAGTGAAGATTTTGAAACCAAAATTAGCTAAACCAATTGGTCTGAATTGGTTAGCCTTTCTAGCACCCTTTACTTTAGGAAGAAGGAATATGAAATTTGAGTTCATACCTTTTGGGATAAAGCCCTTACACCAGCAGAATTGTATCATGTTCACAACATCTTCTTGAATGACACTCCAAGCAAATCTATAAAAGTATCAAGGGAATCCATCTGGACCTGGTGCACTATCAGGGTCCAAATCAAAAACTGCTTGTTTGATTTCATCTTCTGAAGGAATGCATTCTAAAACCTCATTGTCTGCAGAGTTGAGTACTTCAGGAATTGCTTCAAGAAATTCTTCATTAATCTGAACTAGCTGGAACTTAAATTTGTTTTCATAATGTTGAACTAGCAAATTAGACATACCATCAGCAGTGTTTACAATTTCTCCATCTTCATTTTCAAGATCAGTTATGGCATTGTATCCTTGTATAATTTTGATGTTGGTGTTGAAAAACCTTGTGTTGGCTGCTCCTTCCTTGATCCACTTCATTCTAGATTTGTGAATTGTGATGCAGGAGATCTCTATTTTGTTTTGTCAAAGTATCTTGAACTTTTTTAGTATGCAGGAGATGGTTCAAAGCATCTATATCTTCAGGATTCTTATCTGATTCCAATGATGCATGTAGGAAATTCTTTTCTGCTTCTCTGAGTTTAGTTTTGATATCCCCAAAAACTCTTCAGTTCCAGTCCTTGAGAAATAGCTTCAATCTCTTCATCTTTATCATATAAACAAAAGCTGGGTTTCCATATATTTCTTCTTCCCATGATTGTCTAATGACTTCAAGGAAGTTCTCATGTTGTAACCAAACTTTTAGTACTTTGAATGGAGTATTTTTTGGTTTAGGAATATTTGAGCTAGCTCCCAAAAGAGGGCTATGATCAGATATGCCTCTTACACCTACTTTGTATTCCCAGTTAGGATAGCATTCTAGCCACTTCAAGTTGTAAACTGCTCTATCCAAATTGCATAGTATTCTCTTTTTCCCTATCCTGTTATTGCACCATGAGAATTCAATGCCTGTCTTTGGTGCTTGCAGCAATTCACAAACATTGATGCAGTTATGAAAATCTAGCATTGCATTCTGATTAGGACTTCTTCCACCTCTTTTTTCTTCTGCAGAAAGAATAGCATTGAAATCTCCAATTAACAGCCAAGGAAGATCTAAACCATATATTTCCTCTAGTTCCTCCCATAATTTTCTTCTTTCTACTGTAAGAACATGAGCATGTATTCCTGTAACTAGCACTCCTCCAACATTGACTGTGATTGCTTGAGTAGATGTTTTAATCACCACTGGAGGGGTAATTGATGCATTCCAAAAAAGCCAAATGTTTCCTTTCTTTAAATCAGTGGAATTGTGTATGATAGTATGACTCATTCCTGGTAACTTCAATTTCTTGCAAAAACTTTCAGAATCCCTTATTTTAGGTTCAGCAATCCATAATAGTGTAGGGCTAAATTAGTTAACTAAACTCCTTACTTTGTCTTGAGCTTGAACTCTTTTCAAACCCCTGACATTCCAGTAAAGGACCTTCATCTTCTTTTGGAGTTATGAGAAGAAGCAGTGGGTCTTCTCTTACCCATTTCATTACCATCTAAACTTTTCTTAGCTTCTGCAGCTTACTGTCTAGTTTGTATTATGCTAATTACTTGAGTTGGATTTAGCTTATCTTTTTCATTTTCTTGACTCATAGTAGAAGCTTTAGTGGTCTTCTGAAAATTGGTTTCTTCTTCAGGAGCTAAAACCTCTTCATTAAATATTAAATATTCTTCAGGTGCTAAAATCTCTTCATTGACATTAACTATCTTGGAAGAAGAGGGTGCATTTTTATTGATCTCTAAGACTTTACTGACTTCTATTGCTGGGAAATCTGTATGCATATTGAAGATCTCTTCCTAATTCATATTTTGAAGTGCGTGAAACTTTCCAGAGGAAATCTCACCAAATTTAATTGGTGATAGAATCTCACCTTCTTCATATTCAGTCCTCTCATAAGTTGTTGCTACAGCTGGTCTATTTGTACATAAGTCAAATGGTTATGCATTCACCTCCTTATGTTTATTTACATTCTTCCTCTTAGGCTTATAGACCCATTCCATTTTCTTGTTAACCTCATAAGTTGCAGATTTATTGCTTTCTTCTTTCTTCTTAATCCTGTAATCTTTCTCTAAATGACCTACTACCTTGCAGTGCTCACAAAATAATGGCTTCTTAGGAATATAGACCTTTTGATAAAATCCACCAGATTTGTTATCAATCCAGATTTTATCAGGGATTGATTTTGTTATATCAATTTCCATTAGAACACTTGCATAATAGCCCATCAATTTCTTCTGTGTTGTCTCATCTATCTTCACTGGTCGACCAATTGCTTGAGCTATTTGAAGAAGAATTTTGTCTTTCCAAAATTCAACTGGCAATCCAGGGAAATGGACCCAAGCGAAAGCTGTTGTGGATTTTTGATTTTCTGGTTGAAACTTAGCTTCCCAACTTCTTAATTTTAGAATTTGAGACTCCACTGACCATAATCCTTCCCAAACATATTTTGTATCAATTGAATTATCAAGCTGAATAATGAAGAAGCCCTTACCTAAGGGAATAAATTGCACTGAATTAGATAAACTCCATTGATTTCGAAGTAAATTTTCCGCATCCTCAAACTTTAGATTTACAAAATCTAGTCTACCGATCAAACTGTGATTCCATTCATTTACACTCTCGTCTAAAGTATCATCAATAATCTTGATGGATAATGAGTTATCATGATTACCAGCTTTAAGGCTTGAAGAATCAAAATCGCCAGCTGAACCAGAAATAGAAGACCTAAAATTTTCCATTCTCAAAAATATTCAAAAATGAAATTTAGGTCAGGATTTAATGAAGCTTTTATGAAGTAATAACACCAATCATTAGGAAATAACCTGATCTACAATTTTGATTTTCAGTAAAAATGAAGGTGAGGCTCTGAAATCGAAGAAAAATCGAAGAGATTGAGATGAAATAAAGCTTTTGACTAATGGTCAATGCAGACGGCCAAAGTCAAAGAAAGAGAAAGCCGTAAAATGTTTTGTTGGAGAGATTCGAACCCAAGCCTATTATGTGTTAGCACAAGTCATCAACCATCTTTCCAGATTCACATAATTAGAAGTTTTACAATAGTTCTAGATTTCCTTCTACCTTTCACAACACATACAAAAAAATTTGCAGCCACTTTCCAAATGTAAGTGAGAGTATTCCTTATCAAGTGCCCATTTGGTAGGTTTCAACAACGTAAGCTTCAGCCTCTTCAGCGTCTAATGTTCTGGATGGACAACATCTAATACCGACAAGTGCTTTTGGCTAAGCAATATCCTTCCATTCTTTAAAAAAACACCCTTGTTACCATGTTGTTTGTTCCTCTACCACTAATGGGAAAAAAAAAAGGAAAAAAAAAACAACTAATTTTTATCTTTTTAAGCGGTCAGTAGACTCAGTACCATTTTATTAAGAGAAAATATTTGTCCATATAATTATGTTATCAGAATTCCTCTTTTAAGCGTGTTGACATCTCTTCACTTTGGGGATAGGTCCGGCGACCATATCGTTCAAGTGCGAAATTGAGGTATGTAGGCTCTTTTAAAAAAAGAAAGTTATGTAGGCCCCCGAAAGATTAATAAGTTAAACGGTTGGTTTTTGGATATGAAAAGTCCATCCTAATCATTAGGAGTGTATTTGCCCAACGTTGTTGTGTTATTTCTATTTCACGGTGGAGCCAATTAAAAAAAAAAACAATTATAGTTAAAATTTTATCAGAACAAGGGGCGCCAAGGGTTCAGACCACTCTTTCAAAACCAAAGAGTTTTGATGAATATAGGCAATTTTGGTGCCACTATGGGTAGAGAATACACCGCGTTCTCCCCAAAATCTATCAGACTCGTTCATACGCAAAAAAGTGTGCAAACAAATAGTTTAAGCGGGTGAAGATCAGCCTCCCGACTAAAAGCGATTGAACAATCAGCCGCTTTAACTACATAAATAACAAAAACGGCTAAGCATTAGTCATTTATGTCAAAACGGCTGAAATTTAGCCACTTGTGCATAAAATGATTATAAACAATTGATCTTAAGTTGTTTGGTGTACAAACATAAAGCGAAACGGTTGGTTTTTAGCCGTTTAATACACAAATTACCCCTTTTACTTAGAGCCTCTTTGGGATAGTTATATAGCCCTTGCTCTCAGCAAGTAATTTTGTTATAATACCCAACCAAAAATTTATTGCGGTCCCAATTAAAAAAAATGGATATACTGGACGATGAAGCAGATTTAGTTTGAAATTTATATCTCTAAAGAAATAAAGGTATGATCATTATTCTATTATACAAAGGGAAGACCCCTAAGTGAAGCTGTAATTTTTCTGACTATTTTACCCCTGCAATTATAATTTCGATAACAATTTTTTAATAATTTTTCAAGGGTATAACAGTCATTAAGATCGTAATTTCAACTTACCCCTGCCTCTTACAAAATGCATGTACAATTCCTTTAAATTATTAAGGGTATAAATGTAATAAATTACAAGAAAAATAGAAACTTAGATCTGTCCAGAAAACTCCAGAAACTAAGATTTTCTAAGCTCACATATACATATTTTGATCAGCTTCACAAAAAAAAAAAAAAAAAAAATCAAATATACAAATTAACCTAGTTTTTTTGGGGACTATGGTGATTTAATGGGGGCTGTGGTCCTCCAAAAATCGTCATGGTTTCCCTCTTTGTACTGTGATGACTTGTGAAAATCGTCAATGTTTTTGCTTTATACTGTGACGATTTTTGAAGAACCACAGTCCCCATTAAATCATCACAGCCCCCAAAAAAACCAGGCAAATTAATTCTTCATTTTCATTGTATCTGTTGGTGGAGCTTCCTATTTCCGTGATCCTCTCACAATCTGTTGCCAATGACTAGAGTCACATACAAAATCAAATGAGAAATTATTTAGATAACCCTACGAATAAAATATGTTATATTTTTAACCCTAGGGTCAAAACAATAATATAGCAATTTATCCGGATGACCCTCCTAAAATATCTAATTAAATCGGAGGGGTTAATCAAACTTGTTGTATTTGCAGAATCTTCTTCGCATCCTGCTGCTTTTGAGTCTTCTTCTTCACCTGCTCCTCCAATTTTGGACGGTGTAGATCTTACTTTCTTCGACGATTTCGAAATTACATCATCTATAACCCTAGCGGTTGGTGTATCTCTAGCGGCCCTAGCGGTTGGTGTTGAATCTTTTATCCATGATGAATGCTCTGCTACGATCTAGACCTGTGGCTTTGATAATGAGGGTAAGGCTATCTTCATTGTGTATGGTCAGAACCACGATGTTGTTGAACATGCACATGCTGAATTGACTCTGTATCTTCGCTGCAGACGCTTGTGCATGCCAAACTTTTACAAATCGCCACAAAAGTTATTCCCATTTTCTCCTGCTCTGGTTATAACTGATAATCCTCTTATTGGTTTTCTTGTGGCGTGAGCTAATAAGTTTCTACCTTATCCTGAACCTATTGTTCCTCCTTGTCTGATGGTTGATGCGGTGGTGCATGTTTCTTATGAGTCCGTTGGTGGTATCCGGAAGCGCAAGAGCCGCCGAGGTAAGGAAAAGTTGTCTCCGCTTCTGATAAGGTACTCTACGCTTTTCCTTTGTTGATTTTATTCTCCGATGCTTGCTTATTACTCGCATATCTCTAGTTTTTGGTTGTTCCCTGTAAGGCTCGGACGAGGTCTCTGTGAGGTGTGTCTTCTTCTGGCGATCTTGTGGATCTCCTTGTTTCTTCTGCGGTTTGATACTGCGAAATCTGTTGCTGCCACTTCTCTCTTTGCTGTGGATACTGCTAAGTATATTGCTGAGCTGGAATAGAAAGTATGACACACTGATGCCTCTGAGGAACACAATTTTGGTCTTGTTATCTAGAGATTTTTTAGAGATATTCTTGGGAGGTGCGCGAATTCTTCTCTTTGTGCTAAACTGGAGACTTTTCTTTTAACTGATGCGGAAGAAATACATACTCCGGATGCCGGTAGAAATAACAGTTTTGCAGATGAATCAGGAGAAGCAAAATAGTATTTTTTCTTCATAGGATAGGTTTCCCTTTTGATGTGATTGGATGCTCCTAGATGTATATGCATGCGAATAATTGTATATGGATGCAAACAATTATACGCATATGAGAAAATTTGCAATATAAAGAACGTTATTTTGTGAAAAATGTGTTATTTTTATTTTACGCTACGTGATTTTTCCTGAGATACGTGATAACCACCTAAGAAAACCAGGATAGTTTGTAGTCTATGGAATATCTCTCATCCTCACCTCTTCTATGGACATGAAATGGTTCTATCAATAACTTGGTGAGCTACTGGATTTCCAAGGAGTTAAGAAAATTAAAATCTGTGCTCTACGGAACATCTCTCATGCACCCTCACCTTTTCTGACTACTCGTGACTTTTGGTTTAGTGAATATGTCGTTCCCTTGTGTCGGCGCCAAAATGTAGTTGCTAGAAATACTAGACAACACACCCAAGTAATAATAACACAAGTAAGGAAGACACGATAAGTAGGGAGCTCTCATTTATTGATATGAACAACTTGGACCCCCTTATAAAAATAGAGGTTCTCTTAATTATAGGGATCACTGAGGACAAACCCCTTAGTGATCCAGTACCTCTAAGCCATATGACAACGTATCTGACCATGTCGGTTACATGTTCTCCCTTCTCTAAGCGGAGGAGGTAAGGGTTCAACTATGTCGGTTATGTTGATTACAGGTTTCTCCGCCGCTACGCGGAGGAGATAAGGGTTCGACTATGCCGGTTACATTGGAGAATGAGTGGAGGCTACAATCCCTCAGCTCATTAGCTTATGGGTACTTGTAAGTGGAGAACATTCCCTCAACTTATACTTTCCTTAGGGACTATGGCGTAGTACGGGCTTTAAGCCCTTAGGATACATATGAAATATGGTATCCAGATAACTTGATCTCCTTTATTGATGCCCATCTTGTTAATGCATGTTCAATCAAGAGGTCGCAGTCGACCACTATAGGATCCAATTGGAACAACGTGACGTTGTCCACAAATACCTGTAATCAAATAAGGAATACCATGACTCCTTCTTTTATTCCTAGAGATTTTAATCAATTTTCGAATGATGAGCGCCCTAAAATAAATTGCCTTATCTCCTTTATAAAAGGAAATAGACAAATTCAACCAGGTCCATGCTTCACTTGTTTCTATCAATGTTTTTCAGAACTAAAACCGCCACATGGTTCGATAACCAACTGCACATGTGAAAAATTCATCGAATTTTTCTGCTTCGCGAACTGACTGTTCATCTAGAAAAGTCATAATGTTTTCTGGTTCACGAACTGAAATTCCTGGTTCGCTAAGTAAAT
>JAJJMA010209575.1:592-11120 GCA_023529015.1 Papaver nudicaule | reverse complement strand
AATCATAGCATTAAATAGGTTAAGTACCCAATAAGGATCAGAAAAAAGTGGATTCAGGTTACCGGTATATATCGCTGGTCGTTCGAGTACACGTAACATTTCCTAATCCAGCGTGATGTTGGTGAAGTTTGGGGTAGTCAGAGGGCGATGATGAAGCGGCTCTGCGTTTTAGTGTTGGTGGAGGTGGGTGTAGACGCGGAGCAGATGTGGCGCGTTGCTAGAAGTGGAATTGATTTTGATGATATCGCGTTCGCAAAGTAGTGCTCGCGTTGAAAGCGCATATACACATCGTTGTTTGGTGGGCGCAGATATATATTAGTTAACAAGAAAGTGACCCCGCTGATGTTGTTTGGGAACATGTGCTAGGTGGGCGCGTGTTTGTTTTTGTTGGCAACTTGGCAGAGAATATGAAATGAAAGGTGACCTTGGGTTGATTACTCGGTCCACCTTTTGAAACCCACATAGTGGATTTAGACGCGTGTGGGGGTGAGGAGTGAAATATAAGCGGGAGCGAGAGATGAACTTGTAGAATAATATGTAGGAATTTCCGCCTTTTGACCCAACTGGGCTGATATTGTGAGCGGGAACACCGAAAGATAAGGGGGTGGGGATCAATTTACTTTGTCGGAGAGTGAGAAGCATGGAAAGTGGGGTATCTTGACACCAAAATACTTCATAATTAAGTGGCAAAGATCTGATAGGCAGAATGTATGTAAATGGGGAGAGGGAGTAAAATAGATGGTGGAATATCCAATAAAAGTGGTGTGCGTTAGTACGTGGAACAACTAGACACGCGTAGGCGATATGAGAGCCAGCGTGTGGAGATTGACATGCTAATGAATCAGCTTTAGACAACATTTTTTGTTTGCGAAGGCAATGGCGCGTGTAGGGTGTATAGCAGAACCGATTCTCGTGTCTTTTCTTTATCTCACATTTCTGCTTTCTTGCGTAGACATTATAGGGGCAGCTCTGCAACATAAAACTCATTTAGTTAATGGCCATGAATCAGAAATTCCCTTTGATTGTTTCATCCAAAACTCATGATTTAAACTTATCATAAATACTTTATTTAAATCATTCAAGGTCAAGATTTAAGGCAAAGTTTACAAAAAATGCAGATCTAGATTTTAGATTCAATCTGTGGTTACGATCAAATCAAAAGATGAAGGAACGAAAGCTTATCTGAATTTGTCGTTGAGATGATTTCGTTGTTGATGTATGCTTTATTGATTCTCTTTCTGTTTTTGATTTTGATTTTACTCCGCGGCGTAATTGATGTTACATTGAGAGGGATAACACGCCAACCATGTGAAATAAGCAGGTTGAAAACGAAGAAGATCTTTTGTTATCGGGGACAGAGGGGTTGTTGTGCTTTGGTTGCAGGATTGGCTTGGTAAGGCGTGTCTGGTTACTCCTGGTTTTTGTAGGACGCGGAGCAGGGCTTGTTGGTGGTGTAGCCGGAGAAGGAGAAGGAAGCGGTGTTGGTGAAGCCGGATATTGAGGATGACTCGATACTGGTGTAATCGGGTAATGATCATAAGCGACCCTTTGTCTTGATTGGAATCTGATGATGAATCCACGCTCCTGTAGTAGGAGAGGTGATGTTGGGTGTATTTTGTCTGATATATTTTTCGCTAAAGAGGAGAGGCATCCGCCTTTTGGGGTTACGATGTGGACCTCGATAAACGCGGCAGGTGAGATGTGAATGGGGATCGAAGATTGAGATAAAATGGAGTAAATAATAGGCGCGGGTAGGGATGAGATAGGCGCGGGTTAAAAGAGATATAAGATACCCTCGGGTAATGAAAGTGGAAGAGGAATGAGCAAATAACAAAAATAGAAAATTCCCCAGAGATCTGCTGGGCTAGAGAGTAGGCTCCGCCTGTGGTCGCCAAATGTTGATACCGTAGGTCCGAGGCCTCCTCCTAACCACAGCAACCTCTTTGCCATGAGAGAAAGAGAGAGAGAGAGAGAGAGAACCAAAATTGTGAGATCCCCTTCCAAACACTTTTCCCTTGATATTTATAGAGGTTTCTCTCTCCTATTATCTTGACATGTGTCCCACAAACTCTTTATTACAAAAATGAAATTCCTTTATTCTAAAGCTTATCTTGACTTATAGTCTTACTGCCTTGACTGACTCATTTTGACTTCTCTATGGGCTCTTTTTATGGGCTTTTTAGCCTTAGTAGGCTCTTAAGACCTAGCCAAATTATAGGTATCCACAACGGGCTACCAGAAACTGATGCTCAAACATCCCCCGACCTCAAACCAACCAGTTGCTGCACAACCATTGGACAAGAAAGTTTGGACGTTGTACTGTCCACCAAAAATCAGACTTTACATCTGGAAAGTCACTAGAAAGGGATTAACATCTCTTGACCTTCTCTACAGAAGAGACATTACTACTAACAATATTTGTGTGTATTGCAGCAATGAGGTTGAAACCACAGAACATCTACTATCTCAATGTCCGAGAGTCATACTCATTTGGAATATCATCTTCAACCAATACCAACAACACATAAAACAATTGTATTTTGACTGTCTTCAACAACATCAATACATCAACATTCAGTTCTTATTGCAGTTACAGCTTCAAGACGAAGAGCGAGGCCTTCTGATGTTCACGGTTTGGCATCTGGTTGGACAGAAATGCAAAACTGTACACAAATATAAGATCTACACCATACCAAACAGCTCAACTTGCAATCACAATGTGGAAAGAATATGTTTGGGCACAACTTCATTTCGCTCCTTATGCTCCAGATGTTGCCCCACAACTGAGACACAGAAGAGGTGATACTTGCAGGCAGACTATCAATGTAACTTGGGAACTCCCTCCTCCGGATTGGATAAAAATTAACACAAACGACACAGCTACAGACAACCTGGACTGGCTGGTGCAGGTATTATAAGTAGAAACTCAAATGCAGACGTCATCCAGGCAATGGCAGCTCCAATTGGAAATGCGACAACAATAGTGGCGGAGACTTGGGCCCTTCTTCTTGCTGCTAGAATGGCAAACCAATTCAACTGGCGCAAATTATGGTTTGAAGCAGACTCTAAATGTCTTGTGCAGATCATTTTGAATGTTGAAACAGTACCATGGTATTTGGAAGATATGGTTAAGGAGATTCGATCTCTCATGTGTGACATGGAACACTCCAAAATCACACATGTCTACAGGGAGGCAAATCAGGCGGCAGACGCTCTTGCTAATCAGGCGGTTACCAGAATTCTACAGAATCCAACAAACCCAACTGTCTATGTTTGGGATTATGTTACCCCGAGCTTTTTACATCAGATTCTTGTTTCAGATAAGATGGATTTTGGTAACACAAGGATTGTAAACACTAATGTTATCTCTGCTTGATTAATAATAATTGCCATCCTTTCAAAAAATAAATAAAAACTAAGCCATATGTGTAGCTCTTTTAGCATTTTTAGCATCTACCATTGGATCTCCAATGGGAGACGAAGAAGGGCCACGTAGTATGAGTATGTGGCCCATACACCGGTACGCGTCTCCTTGGTCAATCCAGAACTAACCGATGGGAAGCACTCTACTCCACTATATACGGTTGTTATTGTAACTTGAAACCGGTAATGGACAACTAGTGGTTCGTTTTTCATTCAATTTCTTTACGTGGTTTCGTACCACTTCTAGGATTATCAAACAAAATTCCAAAAAATCTTGGTCAGGTCACGTAAGTGCCCCATACGCTTATTCCACAAACTCAAGTGTTACAACCAAGCAAGTATGAAGTATGTAGTCGTTGATCAGGTATTGTGAAACACCTAACCTAATAATGATCACAAAATTGGTCCTTTGTGTATATCTAATAACCTAGTTGATCAATAATGATCAAGTATATCTAGTCCCCTGTGTAAAAACTAGCAGTATATAAAGGTACTGTACAAATGTAACTGGCTGGCCGGGGTTGTCCATTTTCACTTACACATCTAATTATGATCATTAAATTTTCAAACAGCTAATAAGCACAAACCAGAAGTTTTCTTTCCTTAGTACTGACATTGAAATTACGCGTGATAATGAATATGAATTGAATAATACCGTGAATTACAAGTTAACATCTTAAAACCCCCCCATATCATCACAAGAATCAATGTATAGAAACTTCAAAAAATGATGCTTTCCAAGTACATTCTACGTTTTTTCAAAAGAAAAGGTCTTCATGTCTTTGCTTGTCATTGTTTTTACGGCTATGAAAATAATTATCAAGAGTACGGCCAGATACGATTAGATAACATTTGAAGTACTTCGAAAACTTCGTGATGTCAGATAAGACTTGAGTCTACACTACAGTCTGCTTTTCTAGGGAGAGAATCATACAATTAAGTATTTACAGTTTTACACTCTAGAAAAGGAAACGGGGTACAACTCGTAATTTGAATCGGCCAAATATAACTTGAGAATTTTTCCGTTCTCAATAGTTTACTGTTACACCAAAGAAATGGGATTACAGACCTCAGTTTTCAGCTTCCAACCTTAGAATCTAATGACAGTTTCATAGGATTTCCCACCACCAGCTTTTTTTTCCTTCCAAAATACTGTGTAAGGTGCTGATTCCGATTTCCTCCAGCTAACCGAACCATAGTGAAAATTTAGTTACTGTTTTTTTAAACAGTAAATTATGAAAAGTTACACTACTTTTTTGATGGAGAAATAGAGCCAAAATACTGTATAACCGTTTCGTTCCACGTGTCCCACTCTTTCATGTTACAGTATCTCTTTTTCTATCTGGTTTTTTTTTTCTTGGTTATAACATTTATTAATAACATTACCCTTTTGTTGATATACTTACCAACAACTCATACTCAAAATTTATCTCTATCTTACTTTTATCTCTCTTATTCTCTGGAATCACATTAGTTTGAATATCAATGTCTTCATCTGAAACTGAAACAATATCAGGAGGAGGAGGAGAAAATGGGGTTAAACATTATCTTGTGCCACTTGCAGCATCTCATGAAGAAATTGTTAAGAATCCTAGTGTTTTCATGGAAACCTTTAGACATTTTCATTCTTTACTTGGTACCAGAATCATGTAAGATTCTTCTCATTTCTTTAATGGGTTTTGCTTTTTTTTACTACACTTCTCTTCATTTTCCAAGGATTTTATGTGGTTGTAGAAATATTTATTTTCTCTTATTTAAACTATAATACTTTCTTTTTTCTCTTTATCTTCATGTGCAATGGGTGGGATAATATAAGTAGAAATTTTTTTGGTACTAAGTAAGAAATGGAGCCAATTTTGTCTACATTTAATTTTTATGAAACAGAGTAAAATGCCATTTTTTTGTGCATAAAAATGAGCCCTGTAAACAAAATTTCACCTTGGGGGGATTGAAATGCTTTAAATTCTAATTCTTGTTTGCCTTTGTTTGTCTCTAAGGATTCCTGTAATTGGAGGAAAGGAGCTTGATTTGCACATTCTATACGTGGAAGTTACTAAAAGAGGTGGCTTTGAAAAGGTTTGCTTCACTTGAAAAAAACTACCCAAAACTCTGTTTATTCAATTTTTTAGCATTTTTACTAACCAAATTTTTTGTTTTGATTTTCAAGGTTGTGCTAGAGAAAAAATGGAGGGATGTAGGGGTAGTTTTTAACTTCCCTCAAACAGCAACAAGTGCTTCTTTTGTTTTGAGGAAACACTATTCAACCCTTCTTTATCAGTATGAACAAGTTTACTTTTCTAAGCTTCCATTCACTCCTTCATCAGGTATATCATGGCTCATTCTCATCTTTCGGTTCTTTTTCTGTGTGATATTTTAACTTTTCAAGGTTTTTGTGATTTTTTTTACTGTTTTTGTTTGCAGTGGCAATGCCAGTGAAGTGTTCAACATCCAGACATACTTCTGGTGGTGTAAGTTGTGGTGATGATTATGTGGTAACTTCCCCTCAGTCCATGCAAATACAGCCATACCAAACACCTAATAACAAGACAAAAACAAGTTCAGCTTTACAAACCAAAAGTATACTCTTTTTCTCCTCTTCATTACTTTCCTAGTTGACTCGGTCTCGAATCTAGATTAAGCCGTTACTTACAGTAAAATATTTTAATTTGATTGTTCATTGTTCTTATTAGATCCCAAAAACTTACCTGTGATCGGAACGATTGATGGGAAGTTCGACTGTGGGTATTTGGTTTCGGTGAAGTTGGGTAATGAAATTCTACGTGGGGTTCTATACCATCCACCTGCCGCATTGGACTCAGCTTCTAATATAGTCCCAACGAATCAAAGTGCTATTGTTCCATATGATGATCCCATTCCTCGGCCGCATAGTAGAAAGAGGAGGCGGCGGAGATTCGGAGACCCCGATCGTCCGAAACCAAACAGGAGTGGTTATAATTTCTTCTTCTCAGAGAAACATTCGAAGCTTAAAACAGTGTATCCTAATAGAGAAAGAGAGTTTACTAAAATGATTGGTGAGTCATGGAGTAACCTTAGCCAAGAAGATAGAATGGTAAGTTTCGGTAAGTTATCAGTTAATCGCCATACTACTTGGCATAAAATGTCAACATCAATTGCTGATAATGGCTGTTTGATTATTGTATAGGTTTATCAAAAAATTGGATTGGAAGATAAAGAGAGGTACAAAAAGGAGATGAGGGATTACAAGGAGAAATTGAAGCTCAAGTTTTCAGCACAAGGGACTTGGAAAAACTGATACTTTTTTCTGTCTAACCATGGAAGGGGAAGGGATGAGAATGAAATGATACATACACTTACCACATTACCACCTATGTTTTGACATTTCAAATATGAATGAACTAGTTGTTGTTTATATTACTTATATTTCATTAATGTTAATTAAACTCTATTTCTTACTGAGCAATTGGAGTTACTGCTACTAGTACTACATAGGATCATTAACAAAGCATCATGCCATTTTCTATAAGCCAGGAAAAGAAAGTCAAGCTTCAATTTGTTCCATCAAATGCCAAGATTTTTTTTTGAAACTTCAATTTCTCCATAGTTCATAGAACAACTTTGTTCCATGGAATGCCACATTGTGTTTACTTGTTAGGCCGGTTCCTATGGAGCCAGGCAAATCCTTGCCTTTGCAATCCAACGTGGCCTAGCAAATCGAAAATTGGATAGTGGTGATCGATGGAAATTCCATCGGTCGATGGCAAATTCATCGTCGATGGAATTTCGATCGATGTCAATAGTATTTCCATCGATTAGATCTCGCTCCAATCCAACGGTCTAATTCGTTGCGTCTATTTAATGCACCCTCAAACGTTTTCTTCTTCACATTTTTCACATTTCTCACATCAAACACAATTTTATTCTGTTGCAAAAAAACAAAACTTGTATTTCATTCTTTTTTCTTGTTAATCAATGGAGTATGAACATGATTCTTCTTATTCATCTGATGAAGAGGTGCAAAGAAGAATGATCGATTTTGATTCCTATCAAAAAAGAATTGCTCATATGCTGCAGGAAATTGATTATATCTCTGATGAAGAAAGAGCGCAGTTCGACAATATGCTGCAGATCTATACTGGCATAATACCAATGGAACCTGAGCCAAGGGCAGTACAGTGTAGGCGATACACTTACCGTGATCGGGAATTCTACCACGAAAAACTGATGCATGATTATGTCAATGAAGACTGTGTGTATTCCGATCAAGATTTTCAGCGTCGCTTCCACATGCCCCAGCACTTGACAAAATTTATTATTGCAGAGCTTGTAATAGTTGAACCTCGTTTTGATTATCAGTTTGATTGTCGTAATATTAGAGGTCACAGTCCAGAGCAGAAAGTTACGGCGGCCTTAAGGATCCTTGGTTACGGTTGTCCGGCAGATTCCCTTGATGAGTGCATCTAAATGAGCAAAACAACTGCCTTTCAATATCTCTCATTGTTTTGCGAAATTATGATTGATCATTTCGGTCCAGAGTTTTTGCGCAAGCCCAACCAGAAAGATATTCGAGAGATATTGAAAGTGAATACGGCGAGGGGTTTCCCTGGAATGCTAGGTAGTATCGACTGCATGCACTGGGTGTGACGAGGGTGTCCAACAATGTGGGCTGGTCAATACAAGGGTCATTACACTAAGCCAAATGTCATTTTAGAAGTTGCGGCTACTGAAGATTGTTGGATATGGCATGTTTTTTTTGGTCCTCGTGGTTCGCAAAATGACATTAATGTTTTGCACAAATCGCCTCTTTTCGAAGACCTTAAGAAAGGCCGAGCCGCCCCTGTTAATTTCAATATCAACGACAATCAGTACACTCATGGGTATTATCTTGATGATGGAATATATCCTAAGTGGTCAACTTTGGTTCAAGCGTTCAGAGGAGTGCCTACAGGGAATACGGGTAACTCAATGAGACATTTCAACGCAATGAAGATGGCCTTCAGGAAGGATGTTGAGCGTGCCTTTGGAATTTTGAAGAAGAAATTTACTATCATTTGTGGTCCTTTCCGTGGTTTGAGTCCGCGTGAAATGCATAAGACTATGCTCACTTGCATAATTTTGCATAACATTGTAATCTTCGAAACTCGTCGTGATGCATCCTGGACCAACTATCCAGACGAGGATTTGAGGGAGGATGTTGTACCACAACGGGGTATGCCTGCAAGAGACTATGCGCGGATGACGAATCACATTCGGAATCCAAATTTGTACCAAATATAAGGAGTGATCTTTGTGCTCATCTTTGAGCAGAAGAAGAACGAAGAGCTGCTGGACATGGTGAAGATGAAGAGAATGATTTTTTTTTTTTTGTGGTGGTGGATGTGAGAAGAATGAGGATGATGAAGAATGATTATTAATTTTTTTTTTTTTAATTGTAATCTGGGTTTTTTTTCCCGTAAGTATTAATGAAGGTTTGAATTTTATATAACTAGAGTTTTTCATTAAAATTAAAGATCGTAATTACAATAAGTAGGTGTGCCATGCCATTTACAAAATGTAGAGCCATTCCGATATAATTAGTAAAAAGGGTATGCCATGCCCTTTGCAAAAGAAATAAAAAACCGATCCGATATAATTAGTAAAAAGAGTGTGCCATGCCCTAATGCAATTGTCGTTGGTGATGAAAATTGGCAAATTGCCTTCCTTGATGATGATACTATACTACACTGCTGCCTTTGATAATGATGATACTACACACTACTGCCATTGATGATGATACTACTACACACTGCTGCCCTTGATGATGAGGATGATGATACTATACACACCGCTGCCCTTGATGATGATGATGATACTACACACACTGCTGCCCTTGATGATGATGATGATACTACTACACATTTCTACCCTTGACGATGATGATGCTACCCCCACTCCCTGTGAACGACGATGATGATGAACATGTTATTCGTCCGCCCAAGGGTTTTCCCCCTCCGCTTTAACGTCAGATGCATCAGCATTAACTGATGGGATAGTAGGTGAACATTCAACTGAAGTGCGGCCAACCGCTCTTCCTTCATCTGACATTTAATGCAGTCAAAGTCCATCTTCCAAATATAGACTTGTTCCTCGTTCATGTTAGTGGTATTTGCATTCATGATCTTGTGCTTGTCATAATTATTCACATACTTGTCTTGGGAGAGGCGACTTTTTTCCAGCTCACCATTCAAGACCTTGCGTTCAACCGATCGTAGCTTGGAAGTTTCCTTTTGGTGGTCCATATAAGCATCCATGTTGAAACATTTCCCCTCAACAGCAGCATCACCCTTTGTTTGTCGTAGCTTCTCCGCCTGGTTCATGCCACACAACATCTAAAACTTAAGGGCATTTGCGGACGTCTTCTCAGTTGTGATCCCTCCTCCACTGCCTCTTGCACCTAGTGACCCCATTTGTGAGGAAAATGGGGACGAAAAGGGTGAGGATGGAGACGCCTGGGAGTGTGGCGAACCTTAATTGGACGGTGAGCCTTGATTGTACGGTGAAGCTTCAGGGACCGACTTCATCTGGAGCAGCATCTTTGGGTCGTACTTTGGCAACACTTTTAAAATATGGTAACACTCCTCATAGGCAAATGGTTTTCCATATATGCTTTCTTTTCCATGCCTCGCAACACTTTTGTTCGACGTCCGTGTCACCCTCCCCAGTTTGTCTCCTTCGTCCAGCCTGCAAGATCGCCACCACAAACAGTTGCACATGTGCATTGATCGTGACGAAGTGGTTGCACAACGAAACTTTTGTACGGCAAGTGACATTCATCGTTTCTTGCTCGAACCGATCAAATATACTCCCCACAAAGTCGTCTTGCCTGATGAGCACCAGCAATGGGATTTTCAGTAAATCGTACATAGTTGGAACAAATGATCATGTCTTCGCTTGCAGTGAACGATTGGCCGCGACTTCCTCTACCAGTCTTTCCTTCACCCATTTCTTGACTATCGTCGTCGAAGACTTCAGGTTCATATTGAGATGATTGAGTAACATGATGTTTTCCCTTATTTTTTTCTTTGCTACGAGCCATATGGAAATTAGCGAAAAGATAGATAGCGGAGTGCGCAATTGTAGTAGATCT
>JAJJMA010209569.1:0-11374 GCA_023529015.1 Papaver nudicaule | reverse complement strand
CCCTATGGTTATGCACCACAAGAACAAGAACCATATGTATTCCCCCCCTATTTGTCACAAAAATATGACAAAGTAGTTTGAGACTAGGGTTTCATAAACCTATGAGGATAGGTTAAGCTAAGTACTCACATACCAAGTTTAAGATGGTATAACTAGGAAATCCGAACGAAGATTCCTGAGTTCTCATCTTTTGGAGAAATATAGATACACTTTTCTCCTAATATTCCACAACCACGCTCCCCAAATAGATTTGTTATTAAGCGCAAGTTCAAGTTATGAACTCTCCCCCATGTGGTGTTATTCAATAAAGAACAACCTATGTCTTTACAAGTAAAGAAACGTACAGATATTTACTTCTTTGTTAAAAGAAGTTTTAATCTAGTTTGTCTCTGCCTAACAAACTAGATACTCTTGTTTCTAATGAACAAGAACGACACCAATAGATTGTCGAAGGTGTTGAAACGTTCGTGTATCTAATGGTTTTGTGAGTATAT
Organism: Papaver nudicaule; assembly: GCA_023529015.1. Lineage (NCBI taxonomy): Eukaryota > Viridiplantae > Streptophyta > Magnoliopsida > Ranunculales > Papaveraceae > Papaver > Papaver nudicaule. Next base: position 10,880 of record JAJJMA010209569.1, on the reverse strand, counting down.
CAGCAAGTTGACGGCACATGTTCAAGTATAACAATCTTATCTTCATAGAGATTTCTTATGAAGTGATATCGGATATCAATGTGTTTGGTTCCAGAATGTTCCACTGGATTTTCAGTAATGCGTATAACACTAGTATTAGCACAATAGATATTAATAGTTCCCACTTTGATACCGTAGTCTGCGAGCATCTGCTTCATCCACAGCAGCTGTGTGCAGCAAGAACCAGCTGCTATGTACTCTGCTTCACATGTGGACAATGACTGTGAGTTTTGTTTCTTGATGTGCCATGCTACAAGATTTAACCCAACGAAAAAGCATCCACTCGAAGTGTTTTTTCTGTCATCTCTGTTACAAGCCCAATTTGCATCAGAATATGATGCAAGATTGGTGTTGGTGTAAGACCAAAGCCTATTGTTCCTTTGACATAACATAGAATCCTGTTAACAACATTGAGATGTGATATTCGGGGATCAGCTTGATATCTCGCACAACACCCAACACTATATGCAATATCGGGTCTTGTTGCTGTTAAGTACAAAAGGCTTCCAATCATAGATCTGTAAAGTTTCTGATCCACCTTTTCACTTTGCAGATCTTTACTGATTTTATCAGTAGTTGCCATAGGTGTTGGTTTTGGTGATGCACTAGTCAAACCAAAATTTTCAACCAAATCCTTGGCATATTGCTGTTGAGATATTTAGATTCCACGTTCGTGTTGTTGAACTTGTATTCCCAGGAAGAATTTTAGTTCACCTACATTACTCATTTGGAATTCTTCACTCAATGAGCTTTGAAATTCCTTGGTAAGTTTTTTAGAAGTGGAGCCAAAAATTATGTCATCAACATAGATTTGAGCAATCACACTATCTTTACCATACCATTTAATAAACAGGGTTTTGTAGGCACCTCCCCTGATAAATCCTTTCCCCAACAAGGAGGCTGTCAACCTCTCAAACCAAGCTCGAGGAGCTTGTTTTAATCCATAAAGTGCTTTGTTTAGCCGATACACTTTGTTTGGATTAGTTGGGTCCTCAAAACCTTTCGGTTGAGCAACAAAGACTTTTTCCTTCAAATCACCATTAAGAAATGCTGATTTGATGTCCATCTGATAGAGTTTTATCTTCAGATGACATGCATGAGCAAGTAAAAGTCTTATGGATTCAAGCCTTGCTACGGGAACAAAAGTATCATCAAAGTCAATCCCTTAGATTTGGAAGAACCCTTGAGCTACAAGTCTGGCTTTGTTTCTTACAACAGTACCAAACTCGTCAGACTTGTTCTTGAAGATCCATTTTGTACCTACAACATTAATGTTTGGTGGCCGATCAACAAGTGTCCAAACATTTTGTCATTCAAATACTCTAAGTTCTTCTTGCATAGCATTAACCCATGCAGAATCCTGTAGTGCTTTGTCGACATTTCTTGGTTCAACATTAGACAGGTAACAAGCATGATGACAGATATTTTGTGCTTGCTTCCTAGTCATCACTTTTGTAGTGAATGTTTCTCCAATAATGTCATCAGGTACATGACTACGACGGACCCATAGAGGTTTCTCAGGAGAAATTGACTCAACTTCTTCCTCTACATCATCGTCTTTATTGTGGTCTGTTTCTGTTTCGATCACAGTCGGAGCTACACCAGTAGTGGGCGGTTCGGGAACCGTTAACCCTTTTTACTGTTTCAATCGGCGGTAGCTCTGCTGGGGCTCTGTTATTCCTGACGAAATCCAGTTATGTCATCAATGATAACGTTTGCAGATTCCATCATAACTTGAGTTCTTGTGTTAAAAACTCGAAACCCTCGACTGTCAGATGCATATCCTAGGAAAATTCCCTCATCGCTTTTTGAGTCAAATTTTCCTCTTTGTTCCTTGTCTTTAAGGATATAACATCTGCTTCCAAAGACACGAAGATAACCCAAGTTGGGTTTCTTACCGTACCATAGCTCATAGGGTGTATTTAAGGTGAAGGACCTTAGATATACACGATTGATAAGATAACATGCTGTGAACACTGCTTCACCCCAACATTTTAAGGGCAAATCTCTGTTATGAAGCATAACCGAGCCATTTCTTGAATATTTCTATTCTTTCTTTCAGCCACGCCATTAGCCTGAGGTGTGATAGGTGCTGAATATTGTTGAAATATACCCAGTGAGTCACAAAACTCGAATACCTTAGTATCTTTGAATTATGTGCCACGGTCGCTCCTGATTTTCTTAACTGTGCGACCTTGCTCATTCTGGATTCTATTCACAATGATCATAAACTCTTCTAGGGTATCATTCTTGTGCTTGAGAAATACTACCCAGGTGAATCTAGTGTAGTCATCGACCATTACCAAGGCATATTTATTCCCACCAACAGATACTTGTTGGATAGGGCCAAAGAGATCCATATGAATTAATTCAAGTGGAGATTTAGTTTCTATACCGCTAGACACTTTATGTGGAACTCTTATTTGTTTACCCTTTTGACAGGCACCACATATACCATCGACGTTGGCTTGTATCTTGGGGACACCTCTAACAAGTTCCTTGTTAATTAGCTTCCCCAATAAACGATAATTGATATGACCAAATCGTTCATGCCAAAGATGGGTAGATTCATCCTTAGTCAGGTTGCAACAAAGATCGGACTTGATATCAAGTAGATAACAATTGTTCGACCCACGAATACCACAAAATATGGTATTGCCAGATTTATCTTCAATGGCGCATTTCTTTGCCTCGAAAACAACCTTGTGGCCTTTGTCGCAGATTTGACTAATAGAGAGAAGATTTGCTGTCATGCCTTCAACATATACAACATCATGGATCTCGGAAATACCTGGAAGTTTAATAGTTCCTCGCTTGCTGATAAAACAACGACTTCCATCTCCAAAGGTTACATGACCACCTTTGTAATCATAAACTTTCACAAACCAAGATAAATCCCCTGTCATATGCCTACTACATCCACTATCAAGGAACCATTGAAAAGGGTTGTAGATTTCAGAGCTACTGCTCCTAAGGCACATTCATGAGTTCCCTCAATAGGGGGTGTTTCTTGATTTCTCACATGCTGTCTCAACTCAATAAAGAGTTTATGAGCATTTTAATGCAAGTCTTTCAGTTCCTGGAGTTTTGTCCTGAACAAACTGCATAAATATTGGAAGTGACCTTTCAAGCCACAAAAGGTGCAAGGGTGTTCAATATTCATGTTTTCTGAATAAGGGAGTTTGAACCCGATTCCATATCTTTCCCTTGAGACATGCTTCAGACTAGATTCTGTATAAGGGTCTTGAACACCTTTAGTCATTTAACTTATTCCGGATAGACTGGGGTTAATAGTCTGTTTCTCACAGACTATCTCATCTAGCTTATTGATGAACATTTTCTTTTTTTCAGATAAATCATGAATTTTTTCACTTTGAATGTTTAACCCGATATAAAGCCCTTCGACTTTTCTGATTAATCTCTGTTTTTCAATGCATAGAGAATTAATAAAATCGGTCCACACATCAGACACGTGTCATTTGTCAAGATTTCTCTTTCAGATGCTGATGTTACATTCAAGTGTGGTGGAACGTTATAAGATTTTAAGCTTTGTTCCATGACTCACAAGCCGCGATGAACACAGACAGTTACGTCCTTAATGTGTTCACCTGCTCTGATACCAATTGAAAAAGAAGGGGTAGCGAAATACAACCAATTTTTAGTTTGGGCTCGTGAGACTTATGGTCAGATCTGGACGATCTCAAAAATCAATATCCAGATCCGTTAACTTGAGTTTGGATCACAAGGATCAGTCCAACGCAAGACAGGGTCTTGGTAAATCCAAGGGATGGATTGAGGACAACGATCAGGTTTATTAATAACGTACTTCTTGTGTTTACTTTAATTATATAATCAGAGAATATAATGCGAAAAGTAAAGCACACAAGACACCAGAGATTTTTTTAACGAGGAAACTACAACCTGTAGAAAAACCTCGGGGCCTCGTCCAGATTGAACACCACATAGTACAAACTGCCTACAAACACTAGCCTACTATAAGACTTCGGTCTGGGATGTAGCAGAGACTAATTCCAACCCTCCAAGCGAACTGGCTACTGTCGCACTCCTTACGTCTCTAGATCCCCCACAGATTATCACGCACTTGATTCCCCTAGCTAACGTCCTTTACAGGCCTAGGAGTTGCTTTAACTGCTGTTAAAGGCTTGTGTCAACAATTCCGGCTTTGCAACCTCAATTATCGACTGTATGTTTGAACTGTCCTCTATCAGTTTGACATACACAAAGTGACTTCCTTCAGATTGCTCCAGGTCATACGGAAATCTACTTACAAGCGGGGGCTGACAAGTAAACCGAGTAAACTATGCCCAACTTGTCTCTACCTCAGTTGTAAAAGAAGAATCACTTAAGAAACTTATACAACTGGAGCTAACTAGGTCTTACAACACTGAGTGCAGCCGTGCGTTGCTTCATTTCGAAACCCTGTATGTAACGTATCAGTTCTTGAATGGCCTTATATCAGAAGAGAAGGACCGTAGAATAGACAAGAACGTGATCAGGTTACCAAGGTTACAGGTTACTCCGATTTCAACCACTAAGGTTACAATCTCCTACCTGTGCTTCCGAACTCTCAAGAGAAGTCTTTCTAGTCGTAGGTTAAATCCCAAGAGGAACTGCTACCTAATAGAGGATGACTATACCACAACAAGCATTCACCAAAGTGAAAAGACTTATACGATCACTTCCACAAAGGACCTTCACGTATGCTTGATGCTTGCGGTATTCGTCCTTAGACACCTCTATTTATAGCACTCAATAAGATAGGTTGCTTTGGAATAAAGCAACTAGTTTCTTGTTCCACAAGTTTAGGAAACCTTAACTTGCAAACCAAGTAACCTACATTTATCTCAATTGAAAATCTTTTATCATTTATCTGCCAAGTGTTTTGTTAGCTCAAAAACACTTCAAGATAAAAATCCAACAGACCACAGATAATCTTTATCTTATTGACACATTGAGAATCGTTAGTTGGACCACATAAGATATTTCGTGATAACCAAGTCCAACTAAGAGATAAAGGAGGTCAGAGTTTAACCCGAGTGAAAATCTCAGAGAATATTCACTTGGGATGGTTCGCAAATCGTCCATCTGAATCACAACCAAAAGTATCGATTTTGAGGTTCACGTAGGTACGCGTACAAAATGACACTTTGGAACTCAAGAGAATTTCCGAGTTTCTGTTCACGTACGGTTCGGGAACCGTCCGCCATTCAGATTAGGGTTTAACTGGACCCGCTGGAAGTTCTGGGCTTAACCAGTACTTAAACGTGTTAGACGTCCTCAGCTGTAATCCACTGGACTCTTGCTCAAGAGTGCTCCTTTTAGATTCACCCATATCCAACAAGTGATTTGCAAGCAAACCATTGCAATGGACAAATGGTATCGAATCTATCTCATGCATTCTTGTAACCTTAGTATTTACGGGAACAAATACCAACATAACACATGGTCATGTAGACAAGAACATGATCTCAATCGCTATTAATATCACTACTAAAGTAGCCGACTATTTCGAAAGATAGAGAAAGTAGAATATAAGAATTTCCATAAAAGTCATAACTCCTACTAACCTTTTGTCGATGAAGAATAATTGATGTCTTCTTTGTCTTCACAGTCTTCGTCTTCAAGGTCTCTACTACAGTAAAACCTTATTCAAGGTCTCTAGAAGTTCCTTAACATATATTCACGGACTAGGTTTAATATTAAGTTCGTCAAACGTTAAGAGGTAAAGTTGTTTAGGCTAGATCAATAAGCCTTATTCAACATATCATATTTCCATTAACCTTTACTTTAAGTCTAAAGGAAATCACAATCGTATTCTCGTTTAATTACTTGGATACTTTAGGCGTCCTGTTAGAGACAGGGTAGCGCTAGTCTTCACGAAGGGAAGTGAAGCAATTCCTAGGCCTGTAAAGGACGTCAGCTAGGGGAATCAAGTACGTAGGTTTCTGCGGGAGCCAAGAGACGTAGGAGCACATTGGTAACTGGATTGCTTATAGGGAGAATTCAGTCTCGATACATTCCAGTCCAAAGTCTGAGAGTAGTCTAGCGTCTGTATTCGGTTAATACTGAGGGTGTTCACATCTGGACGAGGTCCCGGGGTTTTTCTGCTAGGTTTGCAGTTTCCTCGTTAACAAAATTCTGGTGTTCACATAGTGGAGAAGTTTATATACCAGTGATATAGCTTACCCTTTTCTTTTCTTTTATTAACAACTTTCAATCATTTTGCTTTTTGTAGGATTAAGATGCATGAAACCATAGCCTAAAAACAATGGAATGAGAATGGCACCAAGCCATAGCCTAAAAACAAGGGAATGGGAAATGCACCAAGCCATGACGTGCATTCCATTTGACCATGTATTTATGGTTTTGCCATGGCATTAATATATGGCCGAGAGTTTAGGATTTGGCCATGGCACTAGGCCATGGCCGAAAATTTAGGGTTTGGCAATGGGACCAGGCCATGGCAGAGAAAACATAGGATTTGGCTATGGCATTAGGCCATGGTCGTGTATTTAAAGTTTGGCCATGGCGCTAGGCCATGGCCCATTCTTTTATCCCTTTAAAAAAAAAAAAATATCTCATCTTGCCTTGAGCCATTCTTGTCGTGTTTCCAATCCACGATCAATAAGATGTTAGAATTCAATGCAAAATTACTTTTATGACCTTCTTATCAAAAACCACCATCAACATTTAGTCCCCTGCGCAGCATGGGACCGTGAGTGTTCCAGGGTGAGCATATGTTGATTGCTAAGATAAATGTTGCTTGTCCGTCACATATGTCTGAACTAAATATCTCCCATGAACACATCCTATGAGGTTACTCACTGCCGTGGGGATAGAATTTGAATAAAATATTCCCGTCAGAAAATTTCAGCTACATGTGTTTGTATGAGAATCGCCATGGAATCTTCATATGATATTGGTTTTCGGTGGTTGACCTTTCGAAGAGAAAAGAATTATCCTTCATTTAGTAAAATAAAATTTGGATTTAGATTTGGATAGGTCAGTCAAATCCGCGTCTCAAGTCGCGTTCAGAAATCTTCAAGGAGCATTTCAGAAATTTTCAGATTGTACGTCGTTCAGTGTGAATATCATTCCACCCAGACTGTTCATTGAAACTACAAGCCACTTTATGATATCATAGAAAACATGTTAACGAACAACTTCTGTGAAGAAAGTTTTCTCAAATTCTTCACGGATTTGTACAGTTTTCGAACTCAAGTGATAACTTTGTTGGAGCCAAAATTGTCAGAATATTTTGAGTGTAGAATTCGAGTTTGGGGAATGAGCACATGAATTTATTGATGATTAACTCATGAAGTATTTCTTAATAATTTTTCCCTTGGTGTATGGCATGTCATTCTCAATTGTTGGTGGCTCCCAGTTTACTCAAGTGACAACAATTGGTAGAACATTTGCAAATGATAAGGACGATTTCGTGTTTTGACGTACATATATGAATTGTTGTGCACCTTGAATTGTTGATATTATATTCCTTAGCTCCTTGATAATGGTGTGGATAATTACAACCAAGGTCTTCAAAGTAGCAATATGGTTGAGAAGAACATTAATAAATCTCTTGGCTTTGGTGTCGAGCTTAGAGATTCCTCCCTTGGCATGGTAAGCGCCACTACATGTTTTCTTGGTTTCAAACGTATATGTTCGAGAACTTATTGGGCTTGCAAATTTCTAGGGAACTGGTGACGAGATGCAGTCCCCTGTCAATGAAATATCCAGTCTCGACACGGATAAGGATGGACTTCGAGGAGCCCCAGTCGTGATTTGAGACTTCAGTTGTTAGTGTTCTTAATAACTCTCTTTTAGAATTAGATTCCTCTGGAAACGAGATTGTGGGAGGATATAATGTTCAAGTTGAACACGTCCCCCACTATGGCCATATTGCTAGCAGTAAGAAAGATAACTACAATTTTGCACTTATGGAGATTGTAGCTGACTTCATATCACTGATAGCCGAGTTGGAGATAATAACTTTGAATGTTGCTATCGATAATATTTTAAACGAGAATTGTCTATAAACTTCAAATTCAGTGGGACATGGCTTCGTCAAAATCTAAGAGATGGTTCATGACTTAGAGAAGAGGACCATCACGCTCATAAAATAAGTAGTTGCTGATGAAGAACAGTCGTTGCCCTACGGTTGATATTAGAAAACATAAGCCTTCGTAGTGGATTTATTTATTTTTGTTTTATAGGCTATGGGCAAGTGAATTGTATGGGTAGATTTTTGAACTAGTAGGTTTTGAATTAACTCAATCGAAATTAAATCACCGAAGGCGAGAGATACTTGCACTTCTGGGGGATTTGAAAGTTGATTTTGGATTGTTGTAAATCCTCGTATCTTCTTGAGCCACTTGCCACAAACCATCAAATTCAAAGACATATCATATATTGCACTTGTCATATGACATGTATTAGGAAAAACTTTGGCTATCACATTCGGTCTTTCCTAACTTGGTGATGAGTTTGGAAACATGGAGATTTTGTCGAACTCTCTAATTATGTTTCATGACTAGGTTCCCTACTTGAAAAAAATTTGATTTCCATTTATTAGGTGACGTCACGGCTATCCTTTGCCTGAATAGATGTAGCCCATTGATCATGGAAACCGTTGGTGGAGTTGAATGAAGGTGAGTCGTGCATGAAGCCTCAGTCTCCTTGTCAAGTAGAAATGATTTGAGAGATTTGACAACCTGATCAATCGTACTTTGTGGAGGAATGTCTCTAACCACTTACTGAGATATCTTACCGTAGTAATTACCAATCATATGAATTGGGCTCAATGGCCTTGATGCAATCAAGTCCCCCATTACATAACAACGAAATATCCAGTGTCAGTATGAAGACACGTTGTCCGATGAATAAGGTAATTTTGAATACCATTCTCACGTACCTCCTTGAATATATACTATGAGGGTTTCCGACCCCAGTTGGTATTGCAGCTTGTCTACACCATGAATTACTCCTTTGTCAGATATGAGCTCTTGATCATTAATAATTGTTGGTGAAGTCACAGGAACAAAATTTTACCATGAAGCCAAGAACGCCCTAAAACCATGTCACGGTCAGGGTCCTCTCTTATCACATGGAATTTCTCCTTAGTGCGAATAGATATTGTTAGAGCGTGGCTCGGTCAACCTCAGTAAGTGTTGGTATGTCATGCTTAGTTGTCAAATTTAGTGATCAAAACTCGACCGCTTGCAACACACATTAGGTAAAAACTTCATTAAGTTAGCTTTAGGTTGTGAAAGATTTTGGTAGGATTTAAAATCATTATTTGAAGAGTCGAAGAAGATTGAAGAGTAAACGAAGACATCCGGCTTCACATTCAAGAGGTTAGTGAATCAAAATAACGTGATTCCATTATCTTTTACACTTGTGCTACAAAAGACAAAAACATAACTTAATGCTTGAGCTTTACGTTATGACTTGATCACTTGTGATCAGTGTGTCTTAAGATATAACTCCACTTTATAGCTTGCGGTATTGATGCTATAGTTATGACGTTCCATATTGCTTAGAGCTTTATTTTCTTCTCCGTCTCTAAGTGATATAAGGTTTTTCCTAAAACCTGCGAGTCGGATAATAACAATTGTGATGTTGTCTCGATAGTATTACGAGATTTAATCCATCACAGTATTGTATCTCGACTTGCCTAGTCTGAATTTGTCGGATTGATTGGTATGTACTAAATGTAATCGAGATCGTGACTCACTCACACATATTTTATGTAGACTCGATATACTGCTTTTCAAAGTTAAAATACTATATCATGGTTTGACTTTGATTACTGAAATTCTGAATCATTTATTTGATTCTTTACATATGAACATCTCGAATGCCATATCACACTTTTAGATTTCGAAACTATATTTTTGTTATCTCAACTTATGGACTTTCAGAGTTCAAAACCTCAATGTAGGTTTTGGTAAAACTGATTTTGATTTCGAAACCTTAATCTGGTTTTTGTATCCATAAGCTATTTGGTCCGAAACATAAATCTAAGTTGTGACCAATGAGAATACTTGATTCGAAATTATGTTTGCTAACTAACAGTGACTTGAGAATCGAGACCACTGAGTCTTGACCATGTGAGTTCAAAAAGGTCTATAATAAAGACTCTGGGGTTTCCTAAAGGTGTATGTAAACCGGGAAATATAACATGTGCGTCAAGGAAAAAAAGGTGTGATGCTGAAACGTCTCTTGACCACATGGACTCTCAAGTTCGACACCAAACATTTGTTAAGAAATAATATGTGTTTCTTGTTTCGAAACCTTAACCAAGGTTTTGTTTACAAAAAATCTAAAGTTCGAAATCATAAATTGATTTTCGCTCTATGGAATATAGATTTGGAAACCTTAATTCGGTTTCAGTCATATATGAACTTTGGGATCCGAAACCTAAATTTGGTTCTGCCAAACGGAATGTAGATTTCGAAACCTAATATTAGTTATCTCAGAATGCGTATTTCAAAGTTGAAACTCGATCAGTTTGATTTGTGTTTCAACGAATTAATGAGCTTGATATTCTCAGTTTGAAGTTTGAATTTGTTCATCTTCAATGTACAACTAAGTTGGTTTGAGTCATTGCCAAAAGTATGGTTAGTCGCTCTAGTTAGTTGACACATGATTTCTGATCAATACTGTACGTGATTAGATATTCGTATGGATATAGTACTTGATCAAATATTCAATTGATTTCTCTTTTGATACTTTGATTTGAATGCTTGGATATCATTAACGTGATCATCTATATTGGAATATGTTAGGGCATTGTCCGGTCAAACCCACTAGCGTTGGTA
>JAJJMA010209564.1:987-13942 GCA_023529015.1 Papaver nudicaule | reverse complement strand
ATGGATTAGGCATCTAGAAGACCTATGCAGATTTTCTACTCGTACAGTTTGGCGCTAGAAACAGGGATGATTAAAACAACTTAGGGTTTGCCTGTGATTTTTCGGGTTTTCAAATTTTTTGTTGTTATATTTCTTTCTAATCTTCTCAAAAGATTTTCAAAAGCTAGATTTCTGAAAAAAACAGCTCCTATACCTTAAGCATCCAAAAGACCTTAAAGGCTTTGGCATGTTTATGAGTTTTTTTGAGCATAGCATCAGATGATAAAATCATCCATTAAAGAGTTCTCAAAACCTCGGTACGACGAAGTCGATTTATATTCGCTTTATACCTTTTACTCCATAGAACACAAACAATTGCAAACTCGTGCTGATTCCAGAAATCCATTTTAGGGTTTTCAAAACTCATGATATATATATATATAGAAATCCATTGTAAGGGTTCTCAAAACTCTTGTTATACACCGAAATCCATTTTAGGGTTTTCAAAACTCATGTTATCCATAGGAATCCATTTTAGGGTTTTCAAAGCTCATAATATATGTAAAAATCCATTTTGGGTTCTCAAATTTCATGCTGTACATAAAGATTCATTTTGGGGATTTTCCATTTTCGTGCTATATTTGGAAATAAAACTCTAATAAACAGACCCAGATGAAAAAAGGAATGATTTGAGCTAAAAGACAAAAGAAGCAGTTAGGAGTACGCCTAAAAAGGGCAAATACGACCTACTGAATTTCTTCTGAAAAAATTAGTTGCAGAGTAGATTTACATGGCCGAAAAAGTACACTGCGCTAGCCGCCTTGGACCTCACGGGTTTTTTGTTTCTTGACAGGTCATAGCCAAAATGGCTTCCCAATCGGAACACGCTCCGAAGCAACGAGTAGGATCCTCGAAGCAAGGTACTGGATCGTCCAGACAGCACAATACCAGATTCTCAACCAGTAAAGGGTTATCCCCCGAGGTAGCGGCTAGCACAGTCCAACACCGAGAACACATTGTAACTGTGTAAAATCCCAATGGTTAGATCTTACACAGTACACCCAAATATGATACACCAACATACACACAATCATTCCCAAAGCATACATCAACATAACAACCATAAGAAATATAAAGGAGATATGAGTTAGAGATACTTGACAAGATGATTTACTTGGTTCGCCCTCAAAGTAAGGACTACATCCAAGGATTCCACTAATATAAGTATGATTACAACACTCCATTACCTTGCTAATCTTCTATGTTTTGTTCCTCAAATAAGAACCTAACTTTAGTCTTGGGCTGTAGAGAGCAAGTAGGATACTTTTCCTCTCTCCAGACCAATCCCAAAATGTGTCCAACCCCTTTCTCGGTAGGTTAGTTCACTATTTATAGACCTTTTACATGGTGGTAAACAACTAATACAAACAAAGTTGGACTGACACTATTTGTCATGACTCGCCGACACTCATATATCGGCGAGCTCACTCCTTACTTAACAAGCATAGACGAGAGAATCTTCTTGGAGATAAGGTTGATGACGCATCCTCCACTGAGTCAACCAGTCAACCTGACAGTATATCCGTTCTGACTTCTCTTAAATGCTCACCTAAATATCACCTAACTTTTACCTAACAATTGGCGACATGTCTCTACTCGTTGATCCCTTACTCGTCGTAACCATGGTCCTTTCCATACCACTCGCCGAACCATACTACTCAATCCAAAGTCATATATCGCCCATCATGTTACTCGCTGATCCAGGATATCTCAGCTGTATTCTTTTTATACAACTGCTCATCTAGGATGCTTTTATATCGGATAGGTATTTTCTACCCTTACATTTTGCCTCTTTCATCTCCATGAAACTTCTCTTACTCACCGAAAATACCGCCCCACGTTCTCCACTAAGCTTTTTTCACGCCACACGTTTACTGCCATGCATCAGTTACTCCACGTGTCTTCCATGCGTCACTTCACTTTATGACTGGTAACCGTTTACACCCATTATCTCCATTACTCCATTACAGCTCATAACCGTTACCGCCGGTTAATCTCCCCTTTACTCCTATAAATACCCAACTCTGCATCTGCTTCCATCTTTACGAGTTCTCTTTCCTTAAACCCTAAACCTTCTGCTGTTGCCATTTGCATCTGAGCTTTTCAACTTCCTCCTTCTTCCACACAGGCTGAAGATTTCAATTATTCCTTGAATATCTGCTGTTTCTTCTTTCCTTTCTTTCCCTTTTGACGATTTCTTCACTGATTTCTGCTACAGATCTCTTTTCTGCCATTTTCCGTTGCCGATAACCACCAGTCTTCATCCTTTCCGACAGATTTTCCACCGGAAACCACCAATCTTCATCTTTTCCGGCGACATTCAAGCTACTTTAATGGCTTCAACTGCTAAATCTTCCAGATCCAAAAGCACGGCTAGCAAAGCCAAATCTACTGACCCAAAGATGCCAAATTGGAAGACCGATTGGCCTGGCTATTGTGCTCATTTCAAAGTAGAATATCTTAACCCCAAAATCCATTCTCTACCTGAGACAAAAAAAGGCATCTGATCTGTTATCTGTCGATGATCTCCTTCGATCGGAGACGAGTAATACTTGGGCCGCCGTTGCCTTTGGTCAGTTGAAATCTGGGTTAACATTCCCTCTTTATAATCCAAACAATACCTTCATCGTCGACCTTCTTGTGGCGATTAATAGAAGTCCCTTTCAGTTAACAGGGAATGCTATCCGAGTAATGAATGAGTGGAGCAAGCGCCGAGATGGGCAGACTAACTATCCTCTACTCGCCAAGCTGGATGCTCACAAGCCTGAGGAATTTACTGTGAAGAAATTCCTTGAACAATACTCTGTGGCCTCTTGCACAAGAAAGACTGATCCCTGGGCTGTTCGATTTACGCCAAAAGGGAATTATCCTGCTGCAGATCTATTACTCGCCGATGTCGAGTTCACAAGTACAAAAGATAAACCGACTGTTCGTCATAGCTCTGAGGGTGATTTTTCCAATCTCCCTTGTCTCATCGACGGGCCCTGGTTACTAGGCTGGGAGGATGAGGACAAGACCAAAATCCGAGAAGCTTTTTTGCCTGAGCATGCCCATCTCGGCAAACATACCTTTTGGAATGTAGTTTGGCCTGATGCTGACAAGTACCAGAAGGATGAGAACGGCAAGTTTCTCAGAGTGAAAGATAGGGACTACGTCAAGCTCCCAGCTGATGCAATTGCTGGAACAAAAAGAGGGCGAGAGGATACCGCCGACCCTTCTCAGGTAAATATATATCTATTCTTAGCAGGACTATCAAAGATCCAACTGAAGGTCTAGAAACAAGCATTTTAACTTAACTTATTTTAAAAATATATGCAAATATATTTTTAAAATATATATCTATATTTGCCTCTGCTTGTTTCGAGAGCTGATAGATGAGTCTTTGGTGATATTCAATTTTGCAGCGTCCAAAGAAACCCAGGCCATCTCCCGCCGAGATAGCTGAAGAGCTTCGCCGACTTGCCTCGGAGAACCTTCCTCCTCCACCAGTTTCTTCTCAAGATAAGGAGGCTGCTTCTGGCAAGGAAATCCTTGAGACAGTCGCCGAGCAATCTACCAAGGGTAATTCCAACATGCTTGTCGATGAATCTTTAAAGGATAATTCTGGCATGTTCACAGATCATTCTGTAAAGGATGGTTCTACCAACCCTCCCCTTACTGGAGATGTGGAAGACATGGTTCAAGAAACTGAAACTCATCCTAAGAATAGTGATCATCTGGAGATGGATTTAGATTTGGACGCTCTTAAAATATCTGGTGATCAAGATACTTCCAAACCATCTTCTTCTTCCAAGAACCCCAAGATACCTTCTGTTCCTCAAGTTCCTGCTGCCTCAGCGCTTGAGCCGCATCTCGCCGGCTTAGTTGTTCTTGATAGGTTGCCCCGGCATCCTCTTACTCCTCAATCCACTCAAGGACCTGGAAGTTTGCAGCCGACTATCTCTAATATGCTCGCCGAAGCTTTCGACAAGCTTAGTGTGGCGGAGGACTGCACAGACCATGAATATTTTGAGACATTGGCGCAATACAGTCGCCCTGGATTTGTTCATCATCCAAATTTTCATAATGCAGCCGCTGTCATTCCTTATCAGGAGCACTTCAACCTTTTCAATATGGTGAGTATCTTTTGAGTCGCTTCATCTTTTCTAGCTCTGTTGCCGCTGAATACTTATGCTTACTCTTGTAATTTCAGCACTTTCATCACTGTCTGAGTATTGCCTCGGCCAGTGAGGGTCTTGGCCATGAGAACATCAACCTCAAAAACCACATCAGTCAGCTGACACATGAGGCATTGGTGCGTGGCCAAGAGATTGAAAGGTTAAAGAATGAGGCCCGAGAGCGAAGCCAGACAATCACAACTCAGCAAAGTAAGTTTCTCCATATCCTTTTCTGTTATGCTATTTTTCTTCCACTTTGCTTCTTTCGCCGACCCTTAGATTTCCTGCCCTCCAAGGTTGCCATTCCTCCGATGATGATAGGCTTAGGCGAGCTGAATCCGAAATCGAGAGACTTAGTAATAGAAACTTTAAGCAGTGTAGTCAATTATTCACTTTCCTCAAGGACCTTAAATGGTGTCGCCGAGAGTTGGATTAGGATGTTGATATTATAAGAAACCTCTGTGATACTTATCAAGCTACTCGATCGGAATTAGGCCAAATGACTAGCCAACGGGATGCTGCACTTCGCCGAGAAGAAATTGCCCTTGCCGCCAAGGCAGAAGCCGAGACAAGCCATAAGCGAGCTTCCTTCCTCTGGAAAGAAGAAAAGTCCAGAGCTGATAAGTTGGCCTCCCAAGTTATTAGTTTAAGCACTGAGAAAGAGACCGCCGAGTTTCAGATTCAACGCTGGAAAGATATGGCGGAGAGGCGTGAAGCTTTGACAATTGATTTGTACAAACAGTGTTCTACCCAACAACGCCAAATAGAACAAATGCTAGGTCCTTGTGCTAACGAAAACTTTGAGTTTCACATGACTCAGTTTAGGGAAGCACAAGAGGGTATGCGAGGACATGTCCACAACTTAGAAGGTAGCTTTTATAGGGTTTACCTATAACTTTCCAGACTTGTGTTTGCTTTCCACTTCCTTTACCATGTTTCTTTCTCTTTTTGCCTCAGTTACCATCCAGAGGTTGAAGAATGAGGTAGATCATCACCAGGAGATTTTCAAGGGCTGCCATGAACTAGAGATAAAGGTCCAGGAGCTTTCTGAGGAGCTCAAGGAGCACCAATCTTGTCTTGACAAGATAAAAGATTTGTCTGAGAAGCTCAAAGAACATGATTCTTGTGCTGGCCAACTTGCTGATCTGAACAAGAAACTTCTTGACCATGCCTCTTGTGTTAGCAAGCTTCAGGAACTGGAGAGTGCCCGAGATGGTCTTCAGATTGAGCTCGCCGAAGCCATGGACGATGTCCAATATTGGGAGAAGCGTCACAAAGATGATGTCGTCAGTGCTGCCTTTATCGGCGCTCAGGATTTTGCCTACAAATTCTTGCCTCAGCAAGGAGTGGAAATTCCCTTGGCTTATCAGCGACCTACTCCTGAACA
Organism: Papaver nudicaule; assembly: GCA_023529015.1. Lineage (NCBI taxonomy): Eukaryota > Viridiplantae > Streptophyta > Magnoliopsida > Ranunculales > Papaveraceae > Papaver > Papaver nudicaule. The sequence goes on along the minus strand of JAJJMA010209564.1, from coordinate 8,359 downwards.
GCTGGCCATGCAAGAGAAAGCAAGCTCCAAAGGAAAGGAAGTGCTGGGTGAAGAAGAGAATGAAGAAGATGAGGAAGAAGAGAATTATGAATCTGAGGAAGAAAGCTCAGAAGAGGAAATTGAAGATGAAAATCCTAAGGGACAAAATCTGTCCCTTGTTATCTTTGCTGAAACTGTAAAAGGTGGACAACTCGGCGAGCAGAATCCAGGAATAGCGACTGTTAATGCTGGTCAACCAATCATCGAGCAAAGCGCTGAAACAGGCACCGCCGAGATTATCCCACATATCCTCGTGCCATCCTTGGAAAGTACCATCGCCGAAGCTAACCAACCTGAAGATGCTAGAGCTGGAAATGCCAGCGAGGATTACCTCAGCGATATTGAGGAGAACAGGCCTCCTACCCCAAAGAGTCCTTTTGCTGATCCTAGGTATTGAAGTAGCTTTTCCTTTGCTCTTTTGGATACTAAAGAGGATGAATTGTCACCCCCTTTAGTCTTTTGTGTTTCTTTGCAATCTTAGATTTTCTTGTAATGAACTATTATCCCTTGGGAATATTATTTTGGTGAATGCTTTCTTTATGTCTGTTGACATCTGCTTTCCATATGCAATTTTCCATTGCCATATTTGTTCTTCTTTATTTTGTCTTCAAAGAGTTAACTTTCCAAGGAGTGAAGCCCTGGCCCTCGTACCGCCAACAATATCTTATAAATTGACCTAACAATTTCCCAGAGCAACAGGGTAGACCCCAGCCGTAACCATTACTTGTGCCCGTCGGCGATCTAATATAAGTAGAATGGGTTGCCCTCATAGACTTCAATACACTCCGCCAGAAGTGATGCTATGGCGTAGACGGATTAACACACCAGCGGAACCGCCGATGTGATGCTACAGCAAAAGGGGACCTTATTTCCTTACAAACACTTACAGATCAACAAGTAACACGGCTGGTCTTACAACTAGCCTGGGTTGGACTAACTAATACGATATGGGCATTCACTCGATGGAAGCAAGCTTTCTTCACAAGAGGTCTTGGCTCTTAGTTGATTTATTGATTTGGGCATTTATGCCTTTTAAGATGGCACTTGGCCTTAGTACCTGATCAGGGTTTTGTATGGCATTTGTTGCCTTGGGCATTTGTGCCTCTGTAGATGGCTTTTATAGCATGTTGCTGAATATTTTGCCTCAGCTATTGTGCTCTTGGAGCTTTAAAATTCTAACTATCACTGCAGTTAGATTACCCAGTGAATAAAAAATGTGAATGACTCAGTGATTTGTTAACGGGGTTCGGCGCATGATAGCAAACCTACGTCCCCGAATCTTATTCGCTGCTATCTTACATGAGCTAATAAGACTTCTTGGGTATTATGCCCGCCCAAGACTTCGGATTTTACATGGTATCCATCAAGGATAGTACTTCTTAAGGAACCTGGCGTTCCAAGGATGTTCAAGTTGCACGCCATGCTCGTCAATTAGTATATACGCTCCTGGTCCAGCCACTCTTTTGACCACATACGGGCCATCCCATACAGGTTCCAATTTCCTGCATCCTTCTCGCTGAGACGGGGGAACCTCTCTAAGTACCAGCTCGCCGGGTGAATATTCTCTTGGAATCACTCGTTTGTTTTATTCTCTTGATAATCGGCGGTGGTAATTCTCCATGTGTGTAAGGGCGATCAGCCGCTGCTCTTCTAAGTCATCCAGCTTGGCTAGGATTAGATCTGTATTCAGATTCTTTTCCCATGCCTCATGCTTTGTAGTGGGCAGGATTACTTCAGATGGGAGTACTGCCTCGGCGCCGAAAGTAAGTAAGAAAGGAGATGCTCCAGTTGCTTCTCGAACCGTAGTTCTATATGACCACAAGACATTGTGCAAATGCTCACACCATGCCTTTTTATGCTTCTCCAATCTTTTCTTCAGTCCCATTCCAATAGTCTTATTGGTGGCTTCTGCTTGGCCGTTACTCTGAGGGTATAAAGGAGTTGATTTCCCCAATTTGACACTGTAATGAGCAAGTAACTTCCTTATGTTGTCGCCGACCAACTCTTTTCCATTATCGGTACATATTTCCGCCGGTACACCAAATCTACAGAATATGTTCTCCCAAATGAATGTGAATACTTCTTGCCCTGTTTTCTTCCTGATAGCTTTGGCTTCACACCATTTAGTGAAATAATCTGTCGCCACAATAATGTATTTCCGTTGTCCGGAACCTGTAGTCAGTGGTCCTATAATATCAATGCCCCACTTGGCGAAAGGCCAAGGACTAAGCACTGAATTTAGAGATGTTGCCGGCACTTTAATTCTTCTTCCATACAGCTGGCATGGTTTGCATCGCTGAACATATTCCTTTGCGTCTTTATTCATCCAAGGCCAGTAGTATCCTTGCATTCTGACCTTCAAGGCTAAAGCTCTTTGGCCACCATGATTTCCGCAGGCTCCCTCATGAATTTCTTTTAATAACTTATTACCTTCTTCCCTTGATACACATCGCAGAAGTGGTCCTGAGAATGACCGGCGATATAAGATTCCATCTCGGAGTTCATAGTTCGCCGAGCGACTAATGACCTGATGAGCCAAGATTTGATTTCCTGGTAAGGTTAAGCGGTCCAGGTAATACCGTATCGGCGATCTCCAGTCTGTCTCTGCTGACTCTTCAGTGTTTGTTGTTAATACCTCTCTTTGCTTTGGTGTTGTTACCGATGATTGCATCACCCTCTCAATAGCTATCGAGGGAATATCTGGATCTGTCATCATTGAGGAGATAAACGCCAATGCGTCGGCGTGCCTGTTATCTTTTCTGCAGATGTGGCGAAACTTGATACCTATGATCCTCTGGGCGTACTCCCTAGCAAGTTTTAGGTACTTCTGCATATATGGGTCTGCTGTCTGGTATCGTCCAGATATTTGTCGAATCACCAGCTGAGAGTCACTTGTCAATCTAACATTGCTAATTTTCATTTCGATGAGTATTCGCATTGCATGAATGACTGCTTCATATTCTGCCTCATTATTAGTCGCCGGGAATTCTAGCCTTAGCGAGTGCACTATCCTTGCTCCCTTTGGCGAGATAAGGACAATTCCAATTCCATTGCCTTCTTTGTTTGATGAGCCATCTACATAAACCTCCCATCCATCAGGCCTGCACTTCAATAAATCTGGTACTTCGTGTTCTTGCTCATCCAAGGAGGATGGGATTTCTTCTATCTCTTCCTCTTCATCTATTGGGAAGTCGGCGAGGAAGTCTGCTATGACTTGAGACCGCTGAGCTGTGCGTATTTCATACTGGACGCCGAACTGCTCAATTTGTTGATTCCACTTGGCGATACGTCCTACTCGCTGAGAGCTGTGCAAGATAGATTCTATTGGAGTTTTGGTGAGGACCACAATGGGATGGGCGTGAAAATATGGACGTAATCGCTGAGATGCGAAAACCAAAGCCAGAATCAGCTGCTCTATTTTGGTATAATTCTTCTCTGCTCCTTGCAACGTTCTACTGATATAGTATATAGGTGTTTCTCCACCTTTGGTTCTTACAAGCACTGCACTTATAGCAAAGGGTGTTGCGGCGAGATATACTCTGAGTTCCTCGCCATGCTCAGGTGGCTGAATTGCTGGGAGAGTGGCGAGATACTTTTTAATGCCTTGAAATGCAGCTTCATGTGCTTCAGTCCAGTTGAACTTTTCTCCTTTCTTTAGTGTCTGGAAAAATAGTTTACACTTGTCAGAGAACCTTGAGATGAATCTGTTAAGAGACGCCAAAGTCCCGTTGAGTCGCATAACGTCTTTTACTGTGCCTGGCGAGGGCATCTCTATAATTGCTTTAACCTTGGATTGATCAGCTTCCACTCCCTTCTTGGTGACGACATATCCCAAGAACTTTCCTGAGGTCACACCGAAAACACATTTTGCTGGATTGATTTTTAACTTAGTAACACGCATATGGTTAAATATTTCTCTGAGGTCTTCCACATGAGTTTGCTTCTTCTTGCTTTTGACAAGCATGTCGTCGACGTAGACTTCCATCGTCTTCCCTATCCATTTCTCAAACATTTTCTGTGCCATTTCTTGATAAGTAGCACCAGCATTCTTCAGCCCGAATGGCATTCGAGTGTAACAAAATAACCCTTTAGTGGAAAAGAAAGCTGTATGCTTTTGATCTTCCTCCGCCAGAGGTATTTGGTTATATCCTGAATAACCATCCATAAAGGACAGCAACTCGTGACCTGATGTAGCGTCTACAGTCTGGTCAATACTCGGCAGTGGAAAACTATTTTTGGGACAAGCTCTGTTAAGGTCGCTAAAGTCGATGCAGATCCTTACTCCCTTGTTCTTCTTTGGCACCACAACCATGTTAGCTATCCATTGCGGGTACTTCACTGGTCTTATTATACCAGATTTTGTCAATTTCGGCCTCTACTGCTTCTTTATAAGCTGGGGCCAATTTCCTTATCCTTTGCTTGAATGGTCTGACCTTTGGATCGATATCTAGCTTATGGCAAGCTATCGCCGGGTCAATCCCTGGCATCTCGTTCATACCCCAAGCAAAGACATCAACATACTCCTTGAGTAGCGCTTGCAACTTCGCCGATTCGTCTTCATTTAATGGAGTACCAATTTTTACCGTCTTTGGATTCTGAACATCGCCGATATTAACATCCTTAGTGGGTTCCACCGCCGTAAAATGTAATTCTGGTTCTCCCATCGGCGATGGTTCCTTTAATTGCTATAAGGTCTTTTCTCCTGGCTTCGCCGAGTCTTCTACTGAATTTACTGAATGCACATATGTGGTTGGGTTGGCGATGAAGTCTAAAATCAGCTGCTCCTTAACCGCATCCTTGCCAAGCTTCTTTTTCTCTATAATCTTTGCCTTTCGGTTTTCTCGCATTTGCACATCCGCCGAATTACACGCCTTAGCCACTGCTAAATCTCCTACATACTCGGCGACTCCAAATGGTGTGGGGAATCTCAGGCGCTGATGATAAGTAGAGGGGACCCCTTTCAAGCTGTGGAGCCATGGTCTTCCCAAAATTGCAGCATACGGCGAGTCAACATCCACAATACAAAGGGTAGTTTTCAAGAAGTAATCGTCGCAAATCTTCACTTTTAATTCGATCTCGCCTTTAGGCTTAGAAGCGATGCCATTAAACCTATAAATGTTGTAGGAGGAGACTGTGGGCGAGGGTATTTTATCATCTTTCGCCCTCATTGCCTCAAAGGCAGTATTAAAGAGGATATCCACGGAGCTTCCTGGGTCGATGAGCACTTTTGGCAGTCTAAACTGCTCCACCTGAATGGTAAGAACCAAAGGGTTGTTATGATTTCTTCCTTCTGGCGGGACTTCTTCGGCGGAGAACCCAACACATGCTTTCATCCATTCTTGCAGTGGCTCCTGCTTAGCGGCGACACTACAGATCTCATTTCCCATTCTATCTCGCTTATGAACTCGAGACAAGACGTTATCATGAAATTCATCTCTGGTAATTTTTGAATGCACAATGGAAAAGCAATCTAACTCCATCAAATCTCGCTTAACCTTAACCTCATACACATTTGGAGTGTTAACTGGAATGGCCTGAATTGGCTGGACCATGATAGGAGGTGGCGGCGACAATTCTAGGAATTCCTGAAATTTCCCCATACGGACGAATCGATGGACTTCTTGTTGTACACCGGTGCAATTCTCAGTTGTATGGCCATGAAACTGATGGAATTGACAAAATGAATTGGTATTGGTTGGCGGGGCCCTTGGGTTTCCTCTGTTATAAGGATAGCGGATATCATCCCTACAGTTTGAACTTTTTATCTGACCAAATGCATATGTATAAGAAACACGCAACTTAGGCAAAGTAGCATCTTGGAAAGTTTGCTGGTTGCCTCTGCCGAATTTTCTGTTATCCCCATTATATCTTCTATCTCCATTCCCATTTCGCCGATTATCTCTTCCTCCTCGTCCATAATTTCCTCCCCTGTTATCTTGCTTGTCACGCCCATCAAAATTTTCTCGCTTCTGAGAATTCCAATGCTGCTCGGCGGTAACTTGCTGCTTTCCTGCCTCGGATACCACTATCGCCGAAGAGGGATTCTGTGCCAACTTCCGCTGTTCTGCCTTCAACCATTCTTTCTTGATTTCTTCTTGTTCTTCCGGCGACAGACTATTGATCGAGTGAATTTGTTTTGCTCTTTTCTTCTTCAGTCGCAACTCCTCTTCTCGAATTTCCTCAAAACTTAACCATTCATCCTGCATCGCCCTCAAGGTCTGCAGATCTTGTGGCATGTTCCAAAACAACTTCTGGTACAATTGGTCCGTCGTCTCCATGGCGCTAAGAAATGATCTTATTTTCTCCTTTTCTGAAACTTCTGATCCTACCTCGCCACTTGCTTTCCTCCATCTTTGAATAAAAACTTTATAAGTCTCCGAGGGCCTTCTCTTAACGTTGAACAATCTTTCCACGCCGGGCCGACCTCTATTATTCTGAATAAATGCATGCAAGAATTTGCTTTCTAACTTCTCAAAGGATTTGATTTTTCCTTCTTCTAGCCCATCAAACCAGGCTAGGGCTTCGTCCTTCAGTGTAGCAGGGAAGGCCATACACATTATCGGATCTGATCCTACCCAGGCCGCCATATCTCGCTTATAAGCTCTTGAGTGCTGTGTAGGATCTCCTGTTCCATCATAGATGGAGGTGAATTTTGGGGCAGAATATTTGGGAGACACATGCCCATACATAATACAATCGTGAAAAGGTGTTTTCTGGGCCTCTAAGAGTGCTGTACGAGTAGAAAATCTGCATAGGTACTCGAGGTACTAAATCCATCAGATCTACTCGCACATACAGTATTCAGTTGTGGTTTAGCAGTCCGAAGACCTCAAGAACAGCATCAAAGATGCTATGAACAGTAGTTACAGGCTAAATAAAGCGATGAAGATAAGATATAAGAAGACTTTCTTTGTATTTCTAATGCTGAGATTACATGAATAAAACCCTAAGGAACCAGAGGAGATTACAAACCTAATCTCTCTCTTGCTACTTAGGCTCAACCCAAAGAGAATCCAACCCTTACAATGTTTTCCAAGCTCGCCTTATATAGGCCGAGCTTGGGTGGTTTACAGCTAATAAAGACAAAAGACTCAATCGTGGTGGTGTCAGTTTCTGTCGAGTAAGGCGGTTAAGCACCGAGGCTGAATTCTGGGCTTCGGTCCTTAGATGTAGTCCGAACCCACGTCCTCCAAGTCTTTTACTTCGCTCATGTGTAACTTCTTTTCCTTTGTCAGTCCGAGACATCGCTACCGCTCTTCTCGGTGTGGTTCTCTCGGCATGGTTATGCTTCACGGATACGAGACACGTGGTCCGACGGGTTTTACCCCCTACA
>JAJJMA010209538.1:3001-23234 GCA_023529015.1 Papaver nudicaule | reverse complement strand
AAAACATGGAATCGAAACCTCAAAAAAACACACAGGAAAAGAAGATCTTGTACATACCTTAATCCAATCGATTTCTCTCTTCCAGAAATCAAAGAAACAAGCAGATGTAATTAAGAAGCTAACAGAATGCAATTAGTTGTCTTGTATAATAAGTAGACAAACTGGAACTCAACACTAAAAATTATCAAAAACCATTTGATTCTAAGAAGTACTCTACAATAAGCATCCTAAAATCCCAAAAGGGATCTGAGATAAATGAGTAAATTGAATCAACTAGATAGAAATTGCTTCTACTAGTAAATTATTTAAGTGTTTGATTTGCTAATTGACCTCCTTACAGCAGTACTAGTAGTAATAACAGTAGAATCTGATGAATAATCAGTCAAATAGAGATGGATCAAAAAAGAACAGGATATTATAATAAATTGATTATTAGATTTTTTCTAATAATCCAAAAACAGAATCAACAAAAAGGGGAAAACAAAATTAAATTAAACAACAGAAAAGAGAGAAAGGGGAATTGATTTTAAACCTTTGGGTTGATTTTGTCAATGGTGACTGAATTGGGATAAGAAGACACTAGTGGAAAATGGCTTGGTTAAGTCTGACTAGGGCTCAGATGAAAGTCTGTCCAAGGCATCTTTTCTGTGTTAAGCAGCCGTAGTCAGATGTATTTTGAGGTAAAATTAAAGATTAGATCAAGCCAGTTGTTTCCGTAGGGCTACATTAGTAAAAAACCATGCCTAAACTATGCACTTTGTATAAGTCTGCCACAGAAAACTTTTTTGCTTCCACCCAACTCTAGGAGGCGATTAACCCCCAAACCCTCACCTAGTTTCTATCGATCACATACTAAAACTCTCTCTACCTCACACCTTCTCATTCTTTTTCTCTCATGTTTCTCTCGAACTCACCCCAACTCAAGCTCACTCACAGCTCTTACCAGATCTAACATTGAGACAAAAAAGGTTCTAATTTTTAGATTCAATCCTCTTACACCAACAACCAAACCAAACAAAATCAATACAATTTTCTCATTACCAAAGTATTTCATCAACAACAACTCACCTTTAAACACTGAGACAAAACTAGGTAAATAAATAACAGATTCTCGTTTCTGATTTTGTTTATTGATGTTGGTAAGTTTTACCGATTGTTTAATTTAGGGTTTCTTTACAAAACCGATATTAGGGTTTACTGATTTTTTATTTTGTGTTGTTTGATGTTGGGTAACCTGAATTTCAGATCTGTTGGTTAACGGTTTGGGTTTCCTTTTAGTGTTTGAATTTTTGATTTTAGGGTTTTGATTTTATTTTATTTTGTAGAAGGTGCAGTTGGATTTTTACAAGAAATTAAGGTATACCATCTTTAACATCATTGTGTTATAGTCGCAAACAAGGAAGAAGCTGGAGTCGTCGTTTCCCTTTGACTCAAATCCTAATAAGGTCATCTTTCTTTTGCGCCCTTTTATTGTTTGAAGATATGAATGTCCAAGATATTTGTTTCTTTGGTTTTGTATTTTACAAGTGTATGAGCTTTAGGGGTATTATATGTTTGCTTTGTTTAGGGTGTACAGTTGACTGTGGATCAACATTCAGGTGCTAGCAACCTGTCTTAGCTGATCTGTTTCTTCTAGAGGGATCTATATTACTATTACCAGAATTGCTTGGATTTGAGCAGGAGGATCCAATTAGATTTGCATCACTTGTTAAGTTCTAATCTCTTTGGTGAATATGTTAGGTTTGTGTTTGAATGTTTGTTTGAACCAATTAGATTTGCATCACTTGGGATCCATTCCATTATTGCGTTATTCCGCAAATGAAGAGTAGTGCCTGAAAGTAACTGGCTACGTAATAGTTTTCTGTAATATTGTGATCTTCGGTATAAGAGTCATACTGATGGTGCCTGCAACACTGACTAATATTTTTGTAATCTTCTTCTAAGTGTACCTTGTTTGCATCTTGTGTTTACGTTGCTCCTTTCCAATATAAAGTCTGGAAGCATGTTGTAATGTCTTTAAATAGGTAAGCATGTTGTACTGTCTTAAATAGGCTGTTATTTCATCTCATTACTTGTTTATATACATGATTTCTACCGAAAAAAAGCATCTAATAAGTGCAATTGTAAAGTATTCTAAAATCTTCAAACTGATTTGTATATGTGTTACAGAGAAAGCCATATGTGGGGCTGAAATATGGATCTCTATTTAGACCATTCAACAGGTTTGCCTATTCTTCTTTGTCATTCTGAATTTGACTTCTTTATTTAGAAGTGAATAACCAAAAGTTGGATGTGTTAAGCTCATAATTTTCGCATATCTGTTGTTTCATTGTTTACAGTGAGAAAGATGAGACCCTTGTGCCCGAGTTACTAAGCAAGACCTTCTTGCATGGAAAGATTGAGTCCATCAAGGAAGCATGTGCTCATGCATATAGAACCACGTAAGATGCAGAGAACGCTACAGAAGAGCTCTAGAAAGCTGGTCATGTTAAAAGGTTCAATTCTGGAGCATTAGGATGTTCGAGGACTTGTTTTGGGGAACAAAAGACCAACTTCAACTTTGACAGGTAAAATGAATTCACTTTTGAGATTACCGTAACTTATGTTAACGTTAATGCACTAGTTTTGTTAGTCTTATATGCTGCTGCTGCTTGTGCTAGTGCGCTAACTTGCCTTGCGTATTTCTGTTTTCATTACAAATTATCAGTCCTACACCTGCAGTTTTCTTTTGAGTAGCTGACTGCCAACTTGATAAAGTTGTTAGATTTTACTTTCGCTTTAATAGGTGGTATTGCGTGATTATCTTCTAAAGTAATCATCTATTCAGCAGTGATGCAAGTCTGTATTACCAGAAACTTTTAAACAGCTCTTGCATATTGCATCTGTTATAATTTCCACGGATGCATTATTCATTTTTTTAACTTTGTTGTGCCACAGACTGATAGCACTATGTCAACTAGGCTGATGTTAGGAGTTCTTAATCCAGTTTGATGGACTCTAGTTTAGATGTTGTAATTGTAATTGGTAAGGTAGGCTGCCTACTTGATCTTTTCATTATTAGTGTAGTAATCATACTGTTGTTTACTTTCTACATGACACATTTAGATTTGGTAGTTTTGGGTCAACAAATGTTCTTTCTTTATATTGGCGTAGTGTTAGGTTGGTTTTCAGTGATTGTAAGAAAACTCGTCTTTAAAAAGTTTAGTTATAACTTAACTGTTGTGAATTCAATTGTATGAAAGAATTATCCCTTCCTCTCTGGAGATGAGAACTTAACTAAATTTACTATTATGCTTGACGGTATCGAGTTCATCTCATTTTCGTGCTTAGGGAACTATTTATGGTGACTGATGTATTTGCTCTGCCAAAAATTCGCAGGAGGTTGGATGTGCAAGGGATGAAAGTCACAATGCTGGAATTGATTTGATTGTTTCTTCTCGCGTTGATTTATTTTACTGAAGGTTGCGATATATAAGTTTACATTGATGGCTGAGACTAGACAGTGGACCCAAATCAATGGCGATAATAAGACCTCCAGTCAAGAGGCAGTGGAAGCTACTTTAGAGCTTGAAGTTCAGTAACATCAGGTGGTGGAAGCTAGCTAAACTATAGTGTTTTGTAAATTATTTTCAGATTCGGAACTAGAGTGATTAATTTGTTAAAGTTGTATGATAATTTCATTTGTTTAATAAAATGTTCAGTCAATTCCAGTTTCTTGTTTGCTTTTATAATAGTAATTGATTCCAGGTTTACATTCAGCTGAATTAGATCTGGATTCAGCTGAATCAATTTTTTTTAAATAAAATATAATCGAATAAAAGACTGCTTGTGTCAGTTTTATCAAACAGCTGATTAAGGCAGTCTTTCTTTTCAAACAATAAACGCATGATAGGATCAGACTTATTTTTAAATAAGTCTTCCAGGATACACATGACACAAACAGACTTATTCTGGCTGATTAAGTCTGACCTTGACATGCTTAACATAGCCATTTTCCACTAGTGAGAAGAAGACATAGTTGGTGGATTACAGTAAAACCTCTATACTCTATATAGGAATAACCTCCATATAAGAATAAAAATTTCTGGTCCCGACTTGGGCCAGTTTTATTTAAGAATAACCTCTATATTGGAATAAGTCATATTTTTTTTTGGTCCCCTCTTAATAAAATTACCTCTATATAAGAATATGGGTTATTTAATGTTTGGTACCCAACAAATGTCCAAAACATAGCGTTGGTACCCAACATTTCAAATATTAAACTTTGGTACCTGGACTTGCCGTGGACTGTCAAATCCAACCATTGACCAAATAATTTTTAATTTTTTTTATTTTGTAATATCTGTTATTATTAATAATTGTGTCTTTTACGCATTTACCCATCATCTCTTTCTTCATGAAAGACCGCACAACCGGGTAACGAAAGATCCGGTATAGATCACCTGAACGAAAGTCAGAATTAATTACTAAAACAGCAAGATCATCATCACAATAACCATAATCAAGTGGTGGATTGATCCAGATTCGCCATTAGATAAAATGATAATGTAAAGATAACAAGGAAAGAATCAATCGAGCAAAAAAAAAAATCAAGAAAAGGATTCATTCTCAGTTAAGATCCATAAATACAAAGATGTATTCTTATCCAAAATCACAACTTAAACGAAATCAAGATGGATTTCTTATTAAAGTGTCTTTATTAAACTAATATTTGAATTGCATTTCATTTTACTGTAGCAACTCGATTGAGTTTGAGATTTTTTAGTTTACGAAAGAGGGAGCACAAGTGTTGAGTTCCTAGAATCAAACTGAACTGAAAAGGGTTTCTTTCTCTGGGGATATTCAGATATACAGGGATATTATTCACTCAGAAACTCCTCGTACTCAGTCAGAAAACGAAGCAGAAGATGGATTTCTCCGGCTGCTAACATGAGACCTATCATTTTCTTCTTCCTTCTCCTTCGAATCCTGCCCTAGCAACCCTCACCATCTCCGCCAACAGTAACACCACAATCAAATGAAATCTAATTAAAATCCATCCCCAACACCATTTTATTCATCTTCTTCCTTCTCCTTTGCACTTGCAAGTCTGTGTTTCCTATACATTTTCACTCTCCATCAATTCCGTTGGTAAGAGTTTGAGATAGAAAATTCAGCTAAAGACTTGAGTTGATACCATGATTTTGGTGATGAATCAATTCCAGACTGACACAAACACAACAAAATTAAGGAATCTCAAACTCAATTGAGTTGGTGATGAATCAATACCGTAATTTATAATTTGGGGAAAATTCAATTAACCCAGATCTAACCCATAAAGTAAATCAAAAACTCAATAAGAATCAAAGCTGCAGACATATAAGGAATTGTTGCGTCATAGGGAGTAAAGAAATTCTGGTTTGGGAAACCGAATTGGATGATAAAAGACTCTGTTCTTGAAGTTAGGGACTTAGAGAAAGGGAGGAGAAGAAGATGAGCGTTAGATAAGTTAGGTTTATTTATGGACGAATTTGTGGTACTGGATAGCTTTAGTGGTGATGAGGAAGAACGGAGTAAAGAAACTTTGGAGTTTTTCAACTGCTTACTGTTGATCGACTTGGGAATCTTCGGCATTGAAAACAGATGTGCTTTTACTAAAGTTTAGTAAAACAGAAAATGCGTAAATGAGATCTGTAGAAGGGTAAATGCGTCAATGGAATTTCAAATAAAGTAGTAAAACAGAAAATAAAAATATTCGGTCAAACAGAGGTTTTGACGGTCAACGGCAGGTCTAGGTACCAACGCTATGTTTTGGACATTTGTTGGGTACCAAACATTAAATAGCCCTAAGAATAATTGACATTATATAATATAATAATATAGGTTTTTCATACATTTAAGTTTAACATAAAAAAAAGAGGTGTTTATCTAAAGTTGTTTTGAGATAAACTTCAGCTAATATTTGTATTATCTAGGTATTGTTTTTGAATTTTCTATGCATATGAATGTATTCTTCCTAAGCTTATGTATAACAAATTTATACTTGTACAAGAACTAAATAAAATAAAATTAGTATGTGTGTTATCTAGGTGCACTTTTGTGTTTTCTATGCATATGAATGTATTCTTCTTAGGTGCATGTATAACAAAAATAAAAAAAATCATTTTCATGTGGACCTCCATATAAGAATAACCTCCATATAAGAATATTTTTTTATGGCCCCAAAGATATTCTTAGATAGAGGTTTTACTGTATTACCAAAGATATAGTCGGAATAGGTTGAATAATATCTACTACTGCTGTTCCTATTATTTAAGAAGAAGAATTGGTTTTGAGTGATAGAAGCAGCAGCTGGTTTAGATTGATTGATGATTTTATTGAAAGGCAGAAGAAGAAGAAGAAGAAGAAGAAGAAGAAAGAAGAAGAAGAAGAAATGAACAGAAAAACCAGATTGAGAAGGGTTTAATACCCTGACTTCCAGTAATACCCCTAGGTTATTATTAAAACTACGAAATTACCTGCGGTTGCGGACAAATCTGCGGTGCACATGGGCCAACCGCAACCGCCCCGCTAAATCATGCGGATTCGAATTTGAAACCGCCACCGCCCCATTGGCTGAACGGTTTGGGCCCAAACCGCAAATTTGCGGACGGTTGCGGTCCAAATCCGCGGTTCCGGTCAATTTGCTCACCCCTAAGAAGAACCGAAACAAGAGAAGTGTTCCGGTTAGTCAGCACCATGTGTAGAGCCAGCATTAAAGGCTAGTCATTACTTCACCAATTACCACACACAAAGAATTAAGGAACCAACTACCAAGTTCTCAATATCCGTGGACCCTTCTATGTCAAACTTCAATTTTCGAGGTCGATCAAAGACAAGAAGAAGACTTTGACCACATGGCAGTTCCAGCTATCTGAGCATGTGAAATACTTCAGCACGTGGAGTATTTAGGTGCAACATACCTTGTGAAGGGCTTTTATGTCAGTGAGTCCGCTTAAATTCCAAAAAGGATATACAACAATGCAACTATCTGGTGCAATCTAATCCAAAATAATTGACTCATGTTTGGGGGCGTCTTCCAGTGTTTTACGGACGTAGCTCCAAAACAGGCATGTTAAGGCTCCTGCAAACCTTTATACAACAGTGGAATCGACCACGACACCGAGCTCGATGGTCCAATGGAGTCAAAGGAGCGAAAGAAAAATATTTTGTTAAAGGTTGGAGCTAGGCAGGAGCTAAAGATGGAGCCAATGGAGCGAAAGGGAAAAATCCCGCTAAAGGTTGGATCTAAAGATGGAACTAAGGCAGGAGCTAAAGATGGAGTCAATGGAGCGAAAGAGAAAAATCCCGCTAAAGGCTGGATCTAAAGCTGGAGCTAAGGCAGGAGCTAAAGATGGAGTCAAAGGAGCGAAAGAGAAAAATCCCGTTAAAGGCTGGATCTAAAGCTGGAGCTAAGGCAGGAGCTAAAGATGAAGCCAAAAGAGCGAAAGAAAAATATCTCGCTAAAGGCTGGATCTAAAGCTGGAGCTAAGGCAGGAGTTAAAGATGGAGTCAAAGGAGCGAAAGAGAAAAATCCCGTTAAAGGCTGGATCTAAAGCTGGAGCTAAGGCAGGAGCTAAAGATGGAGCCAAAAGGAGCGAAAGAAAAATATCTCGCTAAAGGTTGGATCTAAAGCTGGAGCTAAGGCAGGAGCTAAAGATGGAGCCAAATAAGTGACAGAGAAATATCTCGCTAAAGGATGGATCTAAATCTGGAGCTAAAGTAGGAGCTAAAAATTGAACTAAAGGAGCAAAAGAGAAATATCTCGCTTAAGGCTGGATCTAAAGATGGAGCTAAGGCAGGAGCTAAATGAGCGAACAAGAAATGTCTCGGTAAAAGCTGAAGCCATTTGCAGTGGAGCCGTACCCACTCTATGTTACTCAAGATCACGACAATAATTACTCGCAGCACACCAGGATCAATATTGAAGGATGATGCGAAAGGATACACAAAGAAATGCACCACCTGGGGGCGTCAAATACTTGTCGGCGCAACCGATTATTTCACCAATATCTGGAGTTCGACGTACCATCCGGAGTGTTGAAATCTAGGAGCGTCCAAGTAACATCTCAAGAACGCCACAAAAGCACGATTAAAGAATACAAAAACGCCAAAAGTAAAAAGTGGGGAGATTCTCTAAGCGGTAAAGAACTTATAACAACCACGTTGCTTACGAACGGAAGGAAGAACCACCGACTATTGAAGAGTTGATGGAGATACAAATCGGCAATATAAATCGGGCTCGCATCCGATAAATTCCTCAGATGCATGGTAACGCAAATGTTTATTTCTCAAGCGTCCGACAAATGCAAGTCTTTATTTCAAACTCAGAAGAAGGTCTAAGCCTTCGGGTGAATGAGGACTATGAGAACGCTTTCATTCAACCATCAACTGCTTCTAATCCAGTTCTACCCACAAGTGATGGAAACTCGGTTTATCATCGACCACATCGAGTTAGCCTGCGGATGACACATGTGACATCTCAAGCATTACATATGAAGATTCACTAGATTCATAAATGATAATCTTTCCACAGCAGCACGAATGAAAAACTTAGCTCAAGACTTGTTTCATTCATGAGCCTTACAAGTCCTCCACCTAGCAGAGAGTCAGGCCTAGCATGCTGGTGAACCGATTGCAGTATTCCACATTTGGGGGCGTCTTTGAAGTTCTCTCCGCAAACTACGAGGGCCAGGAACATTCTTCTGCAATAATAATTTTTTGCACTTGGGGGCGAGTTACATCTTCAAACGGCACACCAAAGAAAACAAGAAAGTGGTCTTACGAAACCTCAAAATAGTTTTGGATAAATCAAAGTGAAGGTGAACTAAATTTTCTTCATTGAAAAATACATGACTTTCGACTCGGGACTCACTAGCTCAGAAGAATCTCAAGTTCAATATTGGAAACAAGGTTACGCTAGCTTGCTAACTACTCAAACATGCCTCGAAAAAAATCAAATAAGAAGGGACGTCTTTGGTGATATATTTGTAGATGATAGAGCACAACGAAGACTCATGGAAAATCAACATTCAAAGAGGTAAGTTCTAAACGACTTTACAATGTTGAATCGTACTTTAAGGTTTTTACACAACTTTAGCCTTCGTCGGAGGGACCAGAAAACCACACATGACTATTGCAAAGAGCCTCTCTTGCGCAGTACAAATTAATAATTGCGCGAAATCACGAGCAGCTAAACTTGTGTTAAAGATAGGCCTCATGTAGCAAGAACCCTTTCTCAAGAACGTTGAGACCCAAACTCAGTCTAAGGGCAATGAAAGCACCACTTCTTATGGGTATTCGCGCGGCTAAAGCAAGATTTTAATTTTTCTTAATCCTTCAACGAGTTGAGGATTAAGAGGGGGCGATGTTTGTACCATAAGAAATTAATGGTGCACCTGCAAATTACAGGGGGTTCCCATGCAACTCAAACATGGCTTATTATAGAAGCCCAATTAGACTTATTGTAGAAGTCAATGGCTTATTATTGAAGCCCCAACTAGACTTATTGTTGAGGTCTATGGCTTATTATGGAAGCCCAACTGGACTTATTGTGGAAGTCCATGGCTAATTATAGAAGCCCAATTAGACTTATTGTGGAAGTCAATGACTTATTATGGAAGCCCAACTGGACTTATTGTAGAAGTCCATTGCTTATTATGGAAGCCCAACTGGACGGTCTATGGCTTATTGTGGAAACCCAATTGGACTTATTGTGGAAGTCCATGGCTTATTATGGAAGCCCAATTCGACTTATTGTGGAAGTCGACGACTTATTATGGAAGCCGCCCAGTTTGACTTATTATGGAAGTCAAACAAGACCTATTGTGCAAGTCTATGGCTTATTATAGAAGCCCAACTCTGACTTACTATAGAAGTCCATGAGTTATTATAGATATTTAATGGAGCTTAGTATATAAGTCCAATGGTTTATTATAGAAGCCCAATTAGTTATTAAGGAAGTTCAATTATTTATGGAGCAATGAATAGTCTTTTATGGCCCATATTTACTAGACAAAGATAACTACATAATTATATTAAAGATAATTATGGTTAGAGATAATTATGGTCAAAGATAATTATTTAACATAAATTTATCCTAGCATACGGGATAAATGAAGAGGATTATCTTATGGTTGCATGAGATAACTAATTCTATCATGAATCTGGTCATCATAAAGGGGCAGATACCATTAGGGTTTTCAGGATAATTATTATTAAAGATAATATTTATTTAACTCTATGGAAGATAATTATCCTAGCAAAGAGGATAAAGGGGAGAAGAATTTTTCTTGGATAGAGGACCTAGATATAGTTTTCACCATATATAAATATAAGTCAAGTTCCAACTCAAAAGATATACTTTTTTTCCTCTTCTCATATACATCTGCTAGAACTCTGCTTGACTTTAGCATCGGAGTGTTTTCAATCAACATCTGCTAAGAGTTCAAGGAACGGCGGAGATTCAATCAAAATTTCACATCAATCGAAGATCATTGGGGTAATATTTTTGGCACCAACAACTCACACAAAAAATGATCACACAACACAAGTGGCATATGGAACGAAAAAAACGAAAGGGAACAATGTTGAAATCACATAAAGCAGAGAGCCACTTCAGTCCAAACGAGCTTCATCACAAAATCTTGTGCTAGTGTTGTGAAAGGGCACCAGCAGTCAGCAGAGATGTTCTATCGCACCGTATTTTTGGCGACTTGGGGCACGCATACCTGCATTTTGCAAGAATACTTCAGTACAATTACAGAATTGCAGATGCTCCTATTACAAGGGTATATATCCAGGAACGTTAGAACTAAAAAACAGAGAAAACGGTTTAGACCAGTCTAGCGTGATACGTACAAATCCAAAACAATGTAAGAAATTATGCCAATCACAAGATATTTGCAGCGCTCAATCTAAGAATAATGTGCACAAAAAAAAAATGTGTCAACCAAAGAGGGAGAAAATAGGCATGAGGCTCTTACGATTCTATGTTATTCAACAGATGTATGCAAGAGGAATTAAGTCTATCGTGAGTCAGTTTTCAACATATGTTAGTATAGGTTTTGCAGCACATAACTGTTTTGGAAGAAGCATGGTCATGGATTAGCCACGGTTTGAATATCAGAAAGGCACGAAGTTATTCTATGGATCTAAGGTAGGGTAACCCAATACTACATACACAGATACACTAACAGACTAAGTATACTACCTACAAAAACATTCATAAGCAAACATAGAAGGAAAGACTACAACAAAGAAAAAACACCTAGTATCTGAAAAAGCTATCAAAACAGATGATGATCTATAATTATGCATCTAGATTCAAGAACCCTACAAGAAGACCAGAAAGTCTCAAAGATCAGAAACAGCTACATTCAATGTGGGGCAATCAAATCTACCAGAGAAGATAACAAATCTGTACAGACATGCCTGGTGTGATGAATGAAGAAAAATATTTTGGATCCACTACATGAATGTGAATATGATAGATGTCAACGTTAAGCTGGTCATTTTTGTATCATAATTAGGCGGCATTAGTACCCGAGGAAACTGAAACCGAGCTCTTTACATAAGCATGGAATGATAGTGAAGCAGCAGACATTTTATCCTTATCGTGCTTTAGAACCCTAGACGTATCATTCTTTGGATCATATAAAACCAGAGCCTCTCTACAACCTCCATCCATGATGTGGAAATAAATATCTAGTAAAATCTCTCCAGTTTTTAAACACTTGATCCTTCTCAACCGCCCAAACTCTTGCATTTCAAGTGATGGTGGCTTTGAAATGCTATAAACTCTAGTCCATGACTCTTTCTTTCCATAATCCTTCATCAACCATACTTCAAAACCAACGTCCACATTACACAAAAGCAATGAGAGACACCCATCCAAAACATCAATACATGCAGTGTAACCGTACTTCTCGAAATTTGAATGTTCTGGTGGTAAGATTTCTTTGGCACGCTCATCTGTCATATGTAAAGCAATTATTGCTTTTGAAGTAGAGGTTGCTTTGGTAGAAGACGCTGACTTCCAATGAAGAGCTCCATTACAAAACACCCCGTAGCTTTCTGATGTCGGACACAGTAGCCAAGGGATATGGTGAGTTCTTCCTTTGAATATTCTCCATGAGTCCGATCTAAGTGAATAGATCTTTGCTTCAGATCTGCTCAAGTTTTTATAGGTTGTGATACAAACAAACTTGTAATCATCAGTCTTGGAGTCATAACCAAACCCATATCTTGTCACTAGTTTGGTGAAAACCAAAGAATCGTCATCTACTTGAGATTGACCAGGTGGATTTGGTATTCGTTTGTAGTCCCCCGTAGATGGGTTCCATATAATGAAATCATTCCATTGACCAGTGCGTATGCAGAACAAGCCATTGCAACAAGCCAAAAAATTAATTCCAAAGTGATTATTATCGTCAACAACTGGGCAATGAATCTTCTCAAAGCCATCAAGTAATGATGATGATGATGCTAGTGATTCGTTATCTAGAGAGTACAAATTTTTACGACATCTAAGCATGATGGTGAAGTGATTTTTGATCATGTCAACAAGTATTGGGTTATTAAATAGGATGCTCCAAGGTTTTGATACACACCTGAATCTTAAGAGAAACTTAGGAGGTAACCTCGAAAGGATTTCGACAATCATTTCTTCTGGTAGATGCGGCATTGATATCTCTTTATTGATGTTTTCCTTCTCGTCCGCCGTTCCCATCTTGTGCCCCTTCATGTTAGTTGAGCGAGGACACAGCTGATGTTCATTCCATCCATGTGTGGTATTTTTCGTATCTTTCTATAGAAATTTCCAACAAAATTGGAACTGATTAGAGGATCCTAAACGACACAGAGGTCATTGATTCTGACTCGGTATAAGTTGTTGGTGTACCTCCACTTGAGAAGGGTCCACGAGTCTCAATGATCCGTTAATTATGTGATTAGAAAATTTAATAACCAAACACGTGCAGGTTTTCTTGTACGGTACGGTCTAATTAGAAATCTTGTTTTTCGTATGAGTAGTACTGTAAATAGTTAATAGTCACCCGTGTTTACTTCAAAAGGAGTTCCTTCGATTTTTCATCCAGACTAATGTCTCTAGGATCTAATGTGGCACTAGGAAAGGCAGCAGCGGATGTATATGGAGGCAAGTGGAACCCAACAATACAAATACAACCTAACCAAAAAAAAAAACGAAAAGGGATTCGTTACCCAAGAAAATAAAACAACCTCCCTAAATTTGGCCCCATGAATAAGTATTTGGCCCCATGAAAATAAATTAGAATAAGTTAAAATAGGGACAATTTAACACCCACCTCTTGGCCAAAAAAAAAATTCGGTAGATACAATGACTACCATAAACCGATTATGTTTCAAATAAAATTGATCGGTCTATAAGAACATGAATAATAGACGATTATCGGTTTGAATTTTGGGTTTTTTCATTCCTGAAAATCGACAAGCATAATCGGTTGTTTATTGGTCAATAAACGACCGATTGTTGCTGTAATTTTTTCTTTCCGAAAATCGACAAGCACAATCGGTCGTTTATTGACCCATAAACAACCGATTGTTGCTGTGCTTTTTTCTTACTGAAAATCGACTAGCACAATCGGTCGTTTATTGACCAATAAACAACCGATTGTTGCTGTACTTTTTTCTTTCTGAAAATCGACTTACATAATCGGTTGTTTTTTGGGCAATCAACTACCGATTCTTGCTTCAATCGGCTCTTGTTAAAGTTTCTGTTAACTGATTCTTGCTGTGTGTTTTTTATGTATCAAAATCGAATAACAGATAGATCCGATATCAATTACTCTCATACGTTTCAATGTTCATACAGTAATCTTGTAAAACAACTAACAATCAATTCCCATCTTTGAATTTCAAGCTTCACGATAATCAAAATTAAACGAAACCAAATTCAAAATTCAACAAAATAGATTAAACAATTAGTTAAACAGACTAGCCACATCCATTGATTAGAAACCTCATTACAGGAGTTACAAAGACAACACCCAATTTCATTCATAATACCCAAAACCCACCCAGAAAATGAAAGAAGATGATAGTGATTCATAGATATCAATTTTGTTAACCCAAGTTCCCATCTTTCACGGTTTCCAATTCTTAATTCCTTGAATTTCAGATGAGATTGTTTGAATCTCATTTATCGTCAATGGAGTTGTAGTTGTTGTTGTTGTTGTTGCCGCTGTCGAGAGGAGAAGAAGAAGAATAGAGAACTTCAATGGAGTTGTTGTTGTTTTATCGTCTGGAGTTGTTGTTGTTGTTGTCGCTGTCGAGAGGAGAAGAAGAAGAATAGAGAACTTCAATCAATGGAGTTGTTGTTGTTGTTGCCGCCGCTGTCGAGAGGAGAAGAAGAAGAATAAAAAAAAAAACTCAATCGGTAATAATAGAAACCTAGGTTTTGGACATCCCATAACACCTTTTAGTGGATGGGTTTAAATTTCATGGAGCCAAATACTCCACTGTGGGGCCAAATTTAATTAGGTAAAACAACGAGCAAAGACTACTACAAGGCTTTTTAAGAAGTGAATAGAAAATTGAGTACCATAAACAAATAACCGAATTAGCCGTCAAACCAAGCATCTTAACATTTGATTCTGTTCAAAAATAGATTTCAAGCTTGATATCTTTAATCATATATACTTGCCAAATTTATTTTCTTGTTATTGAATATCTTTGTATTCCTTTCCTTCCAAACACACCACCATATTGCGACCAGAAGATTGTTTCAAATATGATTAAGCCGCTCATCACCCCAATCATGCCTCCGAAAATGAATAGTTGTGGCGATACGAGTATTGTAGTTCCAACAGAATCTCCATCCTTCGATAAAATATGTCAAAATTCTTTAGTTCTCAAACAATAATAAAACAAGTGATTAGTTCTTTCATCTTCTTCCTCGTAAAGTCGACATACCCTACTCACATCCATACCCCTTTTTGTGATTAGTTTCACTCTTTTCTCATCTTTTTCGGAGGTCAGGCCTAGCCCCCCTCTTAGCTTGTCTTTTCTTTTTTTCTTAATCAATAAACGCTCCTTGTGAGCTTCTTCTAAAAAAAAATAAAAAAAAAATAAAAATAATAATAATAATAATAATACCCCTTTTTGTGAGATTGTCGACCGTCATTAATCTTTATAAAAGCCATAGGAAAAAGTTGATTTTCTTGGGCACTCCAACTCATTTTCAACCGATTGACAAGATAAATACCAACTTGTACTGAGTGCTGATTCGATAGAACGAGCTTTCGATAACAACGTCATAGTTAAGAGGGGAAGGTCAGTTTACCATTTCAAATTATACTGGGAATTTGCTTTTCTCTGTTTCCATTTTATTGAAATTTTCGTCTTTCGGGCACTTGAACCAAATCAATAACAGATTTCCGTAAGGATTTACAGGCAAAGTTACCGCAATAACACAACCCATATTCACCTAAAGGCTATAGGTCAAATGAAATGGGCACTTATCTATACTAGGCCACATAGTATCAATGGGATAGAACATTTCAAATCTATACTCCAAGGAGAACCCATACCGATCTTCTTTGTGTATTGATAGCGCCAACATGAACTTGCCTAATCATGCTTCATAATTCAACGTACGTCCAAATCAATGACACCTTTGAGTCTCTAGAGACTGCTCTTTCCGACGCCTCATATTGCTCATCCCAACATGATAAACTGCAAAGGAACATCCTAAATCTCTCTTCAAATTCAGGTGTGTATCTAAACCTTGGAGTGTCTTATTTAATAACCCTAAACTTATTGACACAATAAAGAATCACTACAGCATCATGCTTAGAAGTGGCAACGATATGTACTCTATAGATAGCGAAGTATTATCATCATCATTACCGGCCGATGGCATTGACAGTCGCATTGAGGAAATTCATTGCCCAGTCGTTGGTGATTCCCCTAGGCTTAGTTTTGTGGGTTGTAGTAATGGCTTGTTTTGCATACGTATTGATGAATGGCAAGAGGATTTTATTTTATGGAACCCATCTACTGGGGACTGCAAAGAAATACCAAGTCTGCCTGATCAATTTCAAGTTGCTGATTCTTTACGTGGCAGCTCAACAAGGAAAGGGTATGGGTTTGGTTATGACTCGAAGAGTGATGATTACAAGTTTGTATGTTTTACGAGCTATTTAAAGTTAAAAGAATCTGAAGCTAAGATCTATTCACTTAGATCAGATTCATGGAATCTATACAAACGAACTCAGCGTATCCCCTGGGTACTATGTTCGCAATCACCCATTTACGGGGTGTTTTGTAATGGGGCTCTTCATTGGCAGTCATCTTCCTCTTCCAAAGCCATAATTGCTTTAAATATGACAGATGAGCTCACCGGAGGAATCTCACCACCAGAAAATCTTAATTGTGGGAACTTTTGTATTGATGTGTTGGATGGGTGCCTTTGCATGCTTAGTTCTCATTACAGGCGTGGTTTTGAAGTATGGTCAATGAAGGATTATGGAAAGAAAGCGTCATGGACTAAACTTTACAGCATTTCAAAACTGACATCAATTGAAGTAAAATTGTTTGGGTGCTTGAGAAGGATCAAGTGTTTAAAAACAGGAGAGCTTCTATTAGAAGTTTGTTACGGCAAAGCGAATGTGGTTAATAATAGTCTAGCTTTGGTTTTATATGATCCAAAGATTGAAACGTGTACAGTTTTGAAGAACGCTAAGCTCCTTAAGGATTTTTCTTGTCCAGAGCCACTATCATTCCATACTTATGTGAAGAGCTCGGTTTCCGTTTCTGGTACTAATTATAAAAGATGCACCACTGACCAGCTTAGTTAACATAGACATCTTTCATATTCACTAATTTCATTAGTGATTAACTTTGTCTATGAAATTTATTATGATTATCCATAAACATGTTTTTGTATTTGTTTGAACTATGGTCATACATTTATAAACCTCTGGGAGTGTCCACTCCAGAGGCCAGAGCACGATACATGAAGGAATCTTTGGGACTCCATAGAGGAATATGGAGGCCAGAATCAAGTTGAGCCTTGGAAACAATGATTCGGGTCCTACTCAGATTGCTCTCCCTCAAGAGCTCTGGAGTGATGACACCTTCACTCCTCTGAGGCGTAGCCCATGAGATCTGGAACCTGGAATCCAGATAGTACTTTCTACGGAGAGTCCTCAGACAATTTGGATCTTCATCCCTCTCAGAGGAAGCAGAAGTTCTGAAACAAAAACAACAACAAAACAAAGGAAAACTAAAACTTAGATTTTCCCTTGGAGCAACTATTCATAGCAGTGAAGAAATTGGGAATTTCTTTGAAATAGAAGAAAACACCAAAGATCACAAATGAACAGGACTAACCTTTTTGGCGCCATTGCCGTCGGAAAACCAAGCTTTTCACAGTAAAAGTAAGGCGGAGAAGACGATGAACAGTGGAGCAAAGATTTTCTACAAAGAAAATCTCTGAGGAAAGAGAATAAAAAGGAAATAAAGGTTTGAAAAGACCTAGGAGTACTTTTTATATCTAATCTCTGAAAAGGTGGGTTACTCAACCGGCGCTTCCAGTTATTCAGTTATTTGGCGACGTGTCCGAATCCTGGAGCCTAGGCTGGAGCACGTGTGTGATGGTACCCTTCGACAAATATTTTTTTCCTAACTTACCCTGTGGGAAGTTAAAAAGAAAAGGAGCAAACTGTAGGTACCAGAAATCTGAGGGACACGTGGCATCATCCTAGGGGTGGTAGTAAGTTAGTGAATACACCGAGAGGTATGGGATAATCCCTAAAAGTAACTGACCGCACCCCGCTTAAGGATTAAACACGTGTAAAGTGCGACAGGCTAAAGCACGGGTTAGGTTGAGGGTACTACAGAGGCATTAAATGCCAAGTCAAATAGAGGAATACAGCTGTTTAGCACCAGTCAAACTTAGGGTTGCACTTGGTTTGCGGTCAAACAGTCTGGAGCCTACAAGACTGAGGATATCCTCTGGAAGGTCCCATTGGGGACTGGCCTCAGAGGATACCCTCAGAGATAATACGGTACGAGAAGAGTTAAAAGGAGTCATATTCTAGGAGGTGCATTGCAAGGGACATGAGAGATGGCATAACTAGAAGATCGAAGGCCAGAGGCTATACGATGTCTAAGGAGGGCTCAGAGATACCTCTGAGAGGTATCTCAGAAGACTGACGTCCAGAAAGGAAGACTCCCAGAAGGGATTGTGTATCTCGAGGAATAAATAGAAATAGTTTAGTTTCCATAGCCCTTGTAACACTATAATATGTACTATCTAACCTTCCTGCTTATAAATACCCAGCTCTTGAAGAGCTAAAGGACCAAGTTAGAACTCACAAGGGAAACCCTAGGAGACCGGATACGACATCCTACAACTAGGTTTGAGACTTGTGAAGTGAGAACTTGAAGAAGACTTGAAGACACAGTAGATCAAGACTTGAAGACAGTAGATCAAGACTATTTAGTTAATTGTGAAGGTAGCTAACATTGTAACCACACTCATGATTAATGAAATACCAAGGATGTAAGCCTCCACCGTGAGGAAGAACCTTGTTAAAAAACATGCTTGTGTCTTGATTCTTTTACCTTTCTTGCATTTACTTATGTTTGATTGTCTTTACTTTATCTTAGATGTATGTATGCTTAAGTGTTCTTGAGTAGATCTTCATCTAGGACCGTTGGGTGTGGTCTCAGAGATTTCTAGACTCACGTTTTGGCGCTAGAAACAGGGACTAAGTAAAGGATTTATCCTTCCTGGTTTGTTTTTCAAAGCTTTTTCATCTGTCTCTTAACCCAACTTTTACTGTGAGGAAGAAAAGCTCCTGGATCTCATAGATCTCGCAGGAAAGCTTAGTATTCTTAGTAAAGGTGAGACCTTTTATGCTTTTAAGTGTTAAAAGTTACTCTTTTACAAATTGTTTGTGAAAAATCCTTGGTTTTCTTTACAAAAACTTGATTTTTTGCAAAATCCTAGCTTTTATCTTCATAAAGGTTAGATCTTTGAACTCAGATTTGTTTTTCAAAGGATAAACAAAACTCATGTTGTTGATTTCTTCCAACAACAAATACTTTTGAAAATGGAATCCTCTCATAACTGGTTTTTTCTTCAAAAAACTCCATTAATGGAGAAAAAGGGGTCCTCAGAGAAAAGTTCTGACACCACTGTCCTTGCTGACTTCACTCTCAGACAAAAACTGACGACCCATAAAAACTTCTCACCATCTTTAACTTTTTCAATAACCTTGTCCTTTTCCAAAGATGCTTTTAAGATATTTTGAAAAGGCGTGCGGATATTTTGAATATCTAGAATTGTCAGGTTTCAACTAGCACTTGTCGAGTCATACTTTGACAGGAAGGTTAGATCATGACTCTTATTTTTTAGGGGGCACCACATACTCTGGGAGAGCCTCCGAGGAGGATAACCAGAAGTGGTCCCTATACTTTGCGAGCACCACATACTCTGGAAGAGCCTCCGAGGAGGATAACCAGAAGTGGATTGCAGAACATGGATCATGAAGTCCCAGAGGATACTGTCGCCTCTGGAGAGAGTGCACCGCCAGGTTTTCCGGCAAAGGTGCCTCAGAGCACCAGTAATGGGGTTCTGGGGAAGACCATCCACACTGCAGGGAAAAGACCTGGGGCACAAGGTTAGAAGGGTACTGCCAGTGGCGTCCCTGAGAAAACCAAACATTTGACAGAGGTTTATCACGCCAAGCCCCCTCGGGAAAAACCTGCCTCTGAGGCATCGGTTATTCGGAGGGCGGAAGTTGACCCTCAGAGAGTAGAAGAGGACTTGGGTCTGCACACGACAGACTCACACAGTTCTACTGAGTAATCTCTGGAGGGAAACATTCAAATCATCGACGCTCTAAACGGACTTCCCAGAGGGAAGGTCCCAGAGAAAAGTCGAGAGGGTACCTCTGGGAAGGGTGAACCCTCCAGAGCAGCCAATGGTACCTCTAGAGTGAATGGATCCTCTAGAGCAGTGCCGAGGAGAAACTCTGATCTGGACAACAGATCAGAGGATCTGGCCTCTACACAGCTAGAGTCCAGAGCTGAGG
The DNA here is from genome assembly GCA_023529015.1 of Papaver nudicaule. Lineage (NCBI taxonomy): Eukaryota > Viridiplantae > Streptophyta > Magnoliopsida > Ranunculales > Papaveraceae > Papaver > Papaver nudicaule. The sequence continues at coordinate 3,132 of JAJJMA010209538.1, read as the reverse complement.
ACCTAATCCGTAGGGCGGATTAGATGAGTATGATATGTGACATATCATACGACATGGACTCCCAGAGCCAGGATCCTCAGAGCAGGAGTCCCAGGGCTCGGGCAGGAGTCCATTCTAGAAGACCTAATCCG
>JAJJMA010209533.1:0-11357 GCA_023529015.1 Papaver nudicaule | reverse complement strand
AATTACTTTTGTTTAATCTAGTGTGAAGTTTTTAGCAATAATCTATGTCATGACTTATGATCAACCTCATCCTCTCATTTTTTTTTTTACTTAATCAATGAATTTCATTAAAGCCAAATTTTTTGCAAAAATACAAACTCTGACAACATTAAAAATACAAACTATAACAACAAAAAAACAGAGTTAACCATAGAGGAAAACTCAAAACAGCTCACAAGAAGTTAACCAGAGGAAAACTCAAAACAGCTCACAAGAAGTTAACAGAAACGATAATAAGAACAGTGTTCAGATTCTAGACAGCTCAAGAAAACAGGCTCGACTCTTTTGCTTCACCCTTAGCTAACTCAGCTCCCTTCTTCGCAAGCTTGTCGGCAGAGAAATTTAATCTCTCTATAGCTATGAACAAACTTTACCTGAACAAACTTAGTTAATTTGCTCCATCTTGTTTGAACAAACCAAGGTATTTTACCTGAATCTATATCCAGCAAGACCTGGGTTCCCTCTGGAAGCACCATCACAGCAAGAAAGAGTCTGATTAATCTCAGGAAAAACAAATTTTATCTCCTTAATTATTTGTTTTTTTTTTTTTTCACAATCTTTAGTAAATTGTTTGATCCACAACTGCAACCTGTAAAAATTGTCTCCTCCCATCTAATCTTGGCTTGTAAAGTAAACTTCAAGTACTTGGGCCTCAAATATGATACTGTTAGTTTTAAGGTGGTGAATTAGTAATGGTTTGGGACTGATTTGTTCGATAAGTTGTGTGGGAAGCCCTTTCTCACACATATATTTCTCTTTCTTGATATTGAATAGAGTTACATTTCTAGAGCAGTCTCTTTCTATTTATGTTGACTCAACACTAGAGACAAACCCTTATGGAGCTTACTACACCACATACTACTCACTACATGTGCAACTAGGCGTTCACCTCTAGTTGCATTTCTATTTGCAGGTTACAAACGCTAACTAGAAACATTACATTATCTAACAATCTCCTCCTTAATGTGATGTTCTTCAACTCCAAGTAATTCACGAAAATTCTGGAATTTTCTTTTTGGTAATGCCTTGGTGGAAATGTCCGCCCATTGATCTTCCGTCTTGCAATACTTTAGTTGAATTTCAGTGTCGACCGCTTCTCGAATGAAGTGGTATTTGAGCTTGATATGCCTTGCTTTAGATTACTCAACTGAACTTTTGGACATTGTTATTGCTGATTTGTTGTCGCAGAAGATTTCAGTTGGTCCTTGCTTCTCTTGAATGTCTTCTAGAATTCTTCTTAGCCATGTAACATGAGATGTAGCCATTGATGCTGAAATATACTCCGCTTCCGCTGTTGTTTGAGCCACGGTTTGTTGCTTCTTCGATGCCCAAGAGAATACACCCGAACCAAGAGTGAAACTATACCCCGTTGTACTCTTCATATCATCAATACAACCTCCCAAGTCACTATCACAATAGCCAATCAGTTTGACATCCACATTTTTAGAATACTTGATTCCAAAATTCTTTGTTCCTTGTATATATCTTAACACCCTCTTTGATGCCCCTAGATGAAGATGACTAGGTGCACTCATATACCTTGAAAGCAAACTTGTTGCAAACATGATATCCGGTCTTGTGTGAGTAAGATATAACAAGTTTCCAATAAGACTCCTATAATGAGTCTCATCAACTCTTCTTCCTCCATCTTCCTTCTTGTGTTTCTCGTTTACCACGAGTGGAATTGATGTTGGATTACAATCAGCCATACCGAATTTCTTCAACACATTTTCGGCATACTTGCTTTGAGAAATGAACACTCCATCTTCACTTTGATGTACTTCAATACCAAGAAAGTAACGAAGTAATCCCATGTCGCGCATCTCATATTTCTTCATCATGTCTTTCTTGAATTGTTCAATCGTATGAGCATCATTGCCCGTAAAAATCAGGTCATCAACATAGACTGCAACAATAAGAATAGACGTACCTTGAGTCTTCACATATATTGTAGGTTCACTTAGGCTCTTGCTGAAATTTTGTGCCTTGAAGTAACTATCAATTTCAATATACCATGCTCTTGGTGTTTGTTTAAGGCCATACAAAGCTTTCTTCAACTTGTATACCTTGTCTTCTTCTCCTTCTACCACATAGCCTTGTGGTTGTTCAACGTAAACCTCTTCATGAAGTTCACCATTCAAGAACGCTGATTTCACATCAATTTGATAAAGTAACCAACCTTTTTGAGCAGCCATAGCAATTACGGATCTAATGGTGTCAAGACGAGCAACCGGTGCAAGTGTTTCGTTGTAGTCGATTCCATGCTTTTGTGAATAACCTTTTGCCACCAACCTTGCTTTGTTTCTTTGAACCGTTCCATCCGCATTGAATTTGATCTTGTAGATCCACTTCACACCAATAACTTTTTTGTTCTTTGGTCTTGCTACTCGCTCCCATGTGTTGTTTTTCTCAACAACATCAATTTCTTCATCCATGGCTACTAACCAAACTTGTTCTTTTGATGCTTCTTCAAAATTTTCAGGTTCAACCATACAAAAGTTGCACCTTTCATACACTTCACTCAACCGTTGCATCTTCTTTGGAGTCGACGGTGGTGATGTTGATGATGAACTTGGAGACCCATTTAGAGATGCACTTACCCTTGCATTTGGAGGTGTTTGAGGTAAGTCTTCCACACTCTCTTCATCATCTTCTTCTTCATTTTCTTCACCATTTGTTGCTGAATTTTCTTCTTCTTCATCAACTATAATTGTTTTCTTTTCAATTTTTTCTTCCTCTCAATTCCATGAAGTGCCTACATCGAATTGTACACCACGACTTGTGATTATTGTTTTGCTCTTCAAGCTAAACAATCTATAATCTTTTGATTGGAGGCTATAACCCACAAAGGTACATTTTTCACTTGCTTCATCAAGCTTTGTTCTTTTCACCTTTGGAATTTGAGCATAACACACACTTCCAAAGACTTTGAGATGTCTTACCGATGAGTTTCTATCACTCCAAGCTTCAAAAGGAGTCTGACCCCATACAGCTTTTGTTGGACATCTATTCAATAGGTAGACAGCAGTGGTAAAGGCTTCAGCCCAAAACTCTTTAGGCATTCCCTTCTCAAGTAGCATTGATTTCGCCATCTTCACCACGGTTTGATTCTTCCTTTCGGAAACACCATTTTGTTGAGGAGTACATCCCACGGTAAGTTGTCTTTCAACACCTTCATCTTCACAAAATGTATCAAACTGTTTGTTGTTGTAATCTTTGCCTCTATCCCTTCTCAAAACCTTGACGTAGTGAAGCTTCAAACTTCTTAAAAATGCCAAACACATCAGATTTTTATCTCATGAAGTACACCCAAGTCATTCGACTAAAGTCATAAATGAATAATATGACGTATCGATTACCTCCATGAGTTGGTGTTTTCATTGGTCCGCATACGTCGGTATGTACTAAACCAAGCTTTTCTTTTGATCTCCATGCTACACCTTTTGGAAATGGTTGGCGATGTTGTTTCCCAAGTGCACAACCTTCACACACTCCTTCTTTATGATCAATGTGTTATAAATACTCTATCCCAACCCGGTATGCCATCACTGATGGAAAAAAGTACGCAATCAGAAGAAGCCGACAAGGACGAGAAAGAGATACCTCAAAACTGATAACGACACACCCAATGTATCCAAATGATTCTTTGAGAACTTATTACCTTCTTTCTCGTCACAACACAAGAAAATTGATATCGATGGGTAGGTAGATCATTTCAAGGGGTATGAAGATAAAGGGGTACCACTAACATTTTTAGGGGGTACAAACATGAACGCCCTATTACTATTCCCCGTGTTCCATCCGTTCGAGAGTTAGAATCCTAGGTGATGATATGCCGGATCGCGGACTGGAAGTCGCTCGATAATCTCCAAAGCAAACCCATGTGTGTTTGGTATGGAGCGGATACCGATCTTGTCCCCGGCACGTAAACCCTTTTCTACGACAAAATTTCTCCAGCCATCCTCTATATAGCATGTATCTCTACCCTTCAGTCTTTTCAATTTCATCGGATATTGCTGCCCATCGCAAGTAAAACTTATGCGATAAGGTTGCTCATGTGTAGCTGCTAATAAATCATTAAATTAATTTTTGTGAAAAATTACAAAAACCTTTAGCTATACATTGACTCTACTATCTACCTTGGCAGACTAGAAAATTACAGTTGCTCATGTGTAGCTGGTTTGCCCAGTGCAGGATATATATGCCTCTCAGCCAACACATCCCGTATAAGACGATCACCTGTAGCATCGGTTTGAGTTAGAACTATTTATGCAAATCTCTTTAAGGAAATTATCTCTAATTTTAGTTGACAAAATGAATACTCAAGATTCTAAATCTCTATTTTGAGATTTTTTTATTATTTCGTCCCATATAGACTTAAGAGAGATGTTTTTGTCATTATACTTGCATGTAAAAAAAATAGAAACAAAATAATTCTTTCTTAATGGTTACCTTGCATAATAATTTCAAAAATATATTTAATATTTGTTTCCAGAGTATTTATGTACATGGACCTGGGGAAAAAGAGAAAAAAAAAGAGATACCTTTTTTTTACAGAGATTAGTTGTATATTTTATTTATTGATTTTCTTGCTTCGGTATTTCTTAGATAATTTCATGACTATTATAACCGTGGTATATTTCAAGAAAGTACTTTCGTTTTGAGATAGACTAGTAGTAAGCCCTGCGTTGCACGGGTTTAGGCGTCCGGGCTGTAGAAACTAGGGGTGAGCAACGGGGTGACGGTTGCGATTTAGGGGGTACCCGCGACCAAACCGTCAAAAGGTGCGGTTTGGAAAATCAAACCGCGACTGCACCGTGCACCGCCGGTTTTTAGAACCGCGGTTTTGCGGTTTGGTCGCGGTCCCCCGCGGTTTTCAATACAACAAAAAAAAAAAAAAAATCTCACCTTCATCTCCTTCCTCGATTCCACCCACAAAAAAAAAAAAAAAACAGAGAAACCTCTCAAACCTTCCTCGATTCCACCCACAAATTTCATTTTTCATCACCAGAAACCAGAGATCTGGTACAATTTCAATTTTAGGGTTTTTTTAATGGGATTTTCTCCAATTGGTCCAAAATACTCAAACATTCATTCAAACCAAACCCAAGTTTTTGAATCATCTTCTGAGCTCAATAACACCTCCAATTCCTTGTCCAGCTTACCGCAGCCATTGTTCCTTAACATCAGCAAGTACCCTGCTCCTCACTGCTCTGTACATCCTAAACAAACCCCAAACTTGCTCATTCTTCATTAGTTCTTGCTGCCCCACAATTCTCCATCTCAGATCCAATTCCCCTTGATCTTGAGCTAATTTCCTTTGTCCTAAAAACTGTCCTGACCTTGCTAACTTCTGATTCATTCTCGCCCACTATCTCAAGTGTTCATAAATTACTGATTAATGGCGCAACAACATGAGAAATTCGGTCTGTTTGGTGTATCAACAATGGAACACAACCACCACCAAGAACAAAATTAAGAATACCCACAAACCAAACACACCCAATAAATCGAAAAAAAAAAAAAATTAATAATAATTTTAGATCTAATCAAACACCCACTTTTCACAACGGAAACAAATTTACTTATGTGTAGTATCATAAAAATTCAATCTTTATTGAAAAAAAGCTCTTCATTTCCATTATAAAACCTGTAAAAGTCTAGCTTTTTTCATTTGTATTTGTAGATACATTTTTCACTTGCTTCATCAAGCTTTGTTCTTTTCACCTTTGGAATTTGAGCATAACACACACTTCCAAAGATTTTGAGATGTCTTACCGATGGTTTTCTATCACTCCAAGCTTCAAAAGGAGTCTGACCCCACACGGCTTTTGTTGGACATCTATTCAATAGGTAGACAGCAGTGGTAACGACTTCAGCCCAAAACTCTTTAGTCATTCCCTTCTCAAGTAGCATTGATTTCGCCATCTCCACCACGGTTTGATTCTTCCAATGTATCAAACTGTTTGTTGTTGTATTCTTTGCCTCTATCCCTTCTCAAAACCTTGATGTAGTGACCACTTTGTTTTTCAACCAAAGCTTTAAACTTCTTAAAAATGCCAAACACATCATATTTTTATCTCATGAAGTACACCCAAGTCATTCGACTAAAGTCATCAATGAATAATATGAAGTATCGATTACCTCCATGAGTTGGTGTCTTCATTGGTTCGCATACGTCGGTATGTACTAAACCAAGCTTTTCTTTTGATCTCCACACCTTTTGGAAATGGTTGGCGATGTTGTTTCCCAAGTGCACAATTCACACACTCCTTCTTTATGATCAATGTATTATAAATACTCTATCCCAACCCGGTATGCCATCACTGATGGAAAAAAGTACGCAATCAGAAGAAGCCGGCAAGGACGAGAAAGAGATACCTCAAAACTGATAACGACACACCCAATGTATCCAAATGATTCTTTGAGAACTTATTTTACCTTCTTTCTCGTCACAACACAAGAAAAATAACAAAGAGCATAATCAATTGAAACTTTAGGGAGGTGTTTTTAGCACCTATTAGTGCAATTTTGTATGGTAATGGGTTAATTAAAGATATTTTTGAATGTCAATTTTTTTTGGTTTTACCCTGGGACTTACCGGCGTTCGTTTTGTGCCTGCATGTGGGTGCAATCCACCTTATACTCAGTTACAACTATCAAACGATTGGTAACTGCACCATTAAAAAAGTCACTAATTATTTCTAAGTTTTGTGATTTTTGTGATATTTGTGATTTTTTTAGTGATTTTGTTTTTAACGAAAAAAGAATTTTTGATAGTAATCAAAGAGTTGCATGATTAGAGTCCTCAAACGAAAGATGTTATGCGTAAAATAGATATTTCTTAATTAGTTGTCATCCAATTTGATAGATTACACTTACACTTGAGTTCAATTCTTTGATGGTGTATGCTCTTGAGTATAGTTTAAAAAAAAAAAAAAAAAAAAGGTGGCAGATTATTTTTACATTGTACCTACTACCTCGTATTTTTATAGTGCACTCCATTGAAATAGTCATCCAAAACTACCTCCTACATATTTAACCAACCAAGTCAGGTAAGTCATATATATCATTGCTTTCAACAGAATACTTGTATGGCTGAACACATGCACAGGGGAGAAAAAGAAGAAGGTAGAAAACATGCTACCATGCACATCGTTCAACTCCACCAAATAAATGCAAAAACATTCCTTGTCAGTGCCATCCAGCAACTGCGAGTAGATAACATGAATGTCCGAGTACTAAAAAAAAAAAAAAAAAAAAAAAAAAAAAAAAAAAAAGTACTAATTAGCGTGTCAAGACCGAAGAGCTAATCCGGATAAAAATCAAGAGGGAATAAGTGTTTACACAAATGAGAATCTTCAAATCAGAGTTTACACATCCATCATTTCAAAATTGGTGTTTATTATCAAAAGACCATATTTGTTTACTTTTTTTTACTGATTTGCCGAATGTGGAAACTTATCTCTAGCCCACTTTTTTTTTTTTTTTTGAATATCACAAACCCATTAATAGCATGGTCTACACGAAAAACCCATAATTAGTTATAATTGTTTACTTTAATAAGTTTTTTTAAAAACAAAAAAACATTGATTTTCCTTTGAAAACTCCTTCAATAAACTTTGAGTTCCTAAATACAGTTGTGAATTATGTGGTGACTAATAATTCCTAAAATAAACTTTGATTTCAAAAAGAATTGCTACAAAAAAAGGTACGAGTCAATACGCTAAGTTAATATTTTAATCATTTTTTTCTTAATCAACAGGCTGTTAGCACAGCCAAAAGAAAAAAAACACCAAAACAAAAATGTAGCGACATAAAAGTTATACATAAGAAATTGCATTTTCTTCCATCGAAATGCAAGAGGGGGGAAAAGATATCCACCATCGGTCCGTCGGTCAGTCTGAGATTAAAGTCAAGGTGGCTTATTTTACGAGCAGAAGATCTTGCTTTAGAATCCATAGAGGCTATCGTCAAAGGATGTTGTATCTTGCATAATATCTGTAAAGCGATCGACCCCATGGACATGGAATGGAGACTGGTGTTGGAAGATAATAGTTGTATCCCTGATAAACCTGTTCTGTCTGCAACTGCATGCAAGTCGAGAAAGAGATGCACTCGTTGAAAGTTTTGCACAGAATAGTAGAATAGTCACTACTCACAGTAAAGATCATGGTTTATATAGTGCTTTTTTTTCTTCAGGCAATTGAAATTGGATTGGGCTAAGGCCAATACACTACACGAATTCCAGTTTTTACCAACAGCAGCATTAGTCACGGTTTGCATTTCAGTAACGCGCATACGCTGTTGGGAAGCTCGTAACGTCTTCAATGGTTACTGAAAATGCGATCTGTTACAGTGCTCCGTGTTTTTGGTTGTGCAATTACCCGCCTACCCTCAATATTTGGGTGCACTTCCTAAGTTAGCCTCGACTTTTCTTTTCCCCGCCCCACTTTTGGGCTGATGAAATTTCAACCCCAGCATCGTAACAGAACCGGATTTTTATTTCAACGGATTAACTTAATACCACAGATCCGAAAATAAGAAAACCCAAAAGAAAATCAAAGAAAAATTATCAAACCATTTATTATTTCTGAATTAGCTCAGCTGTATGTCCAACACCAACAACTTAAGCTGCCACATCCACTCATTTCTCTCCCTGGTTTCTTTTTCTCCACCGGATTCTTTTCTATCACCAGTTTCTTTCCCTGCCGACGTCGATTTTGACGGCCAAATTCGTCGAGCACAGTGAGATTTAGCGTGCGGGAACTTCATCAACATCATTGAATCAATCAAATCTTCTATGAAATATCGATTTGGAAACTGGTTTGAGTTTAGTCGATTTCTTATAGAAGGATTGAAGCTGATTTCAAATTTTGGATCTGACGATGCTCTATTGGTTAAGGTATTTCACTTGTATCCCTTTGAATTGGAAATTTACAACATCTATAGTCGAAACCATTGAGTGTCAATGATTAAATTTCTGGTTATGAGTATTGAAGGTCTGAATCTCTCAGATCTGTTTGCTGTTGTAGGATTTTTGTTGATTTGTCTGATTTTTGTGTTTGTTGATTGTCAGTAGAATTGTAGATGTGTTTTAAGTTCATGGGCACCAAAGAAATCATACAAAACATTACAGCCAACTAGTTATTCATAAGCAAAAACATTACAGCCTACATAGACTTATAATAACACTCTGAAACTGAAAACTGCTTATTTCCTTTATCTATTTCACCAGCAGTCTTATAACTCTATTGCATATAGAGTTGGATTTGTTGAAATTTAGGAAGAGAATTTATTAGATGATAGAATGTAGATATGTTATTGCAGAATACAAGCTAAGAAAAGCAGAATCAGAAAAACAAGTATCCCAATTGATTATAGAGCTAGAGAGCATTACATTGCCTAGTGCTATATTGAGCAATAATAATACAAAACTGCACAATACTATATTGAGCAATGTAGTGCTAGTGTTATGGTGCCGAATCCCTTTCAGTTAAGGACAGAATCTCGTTTACCACCAGACTACATTACATTGCCTAGTGCTAGTGTCTATAAACTCAGCTACCCTATGAGAAATCTAACTACATTCCATCTGTTTATTGGTTGTTTGAAATTCTTCAACCAGAATTCTGGCTCTAGAATTTTGGCTCCATGTAATTTGGCACTTGAAGCAGGAGTCCCATAGAGTACATAACATTGCCTAGTGCTAGTGTTCTATAAACTCAGCAACCCTATGAGAAATCTACCTACATTCCATCTGTTTATTGGTTGTTTGAAATTCTTCAACCAGAATTCTGGCTCTAGAATTTTGGCTCCATGTAATTTGGCACTTGAAGCAGGAGTTCCATAGACTACATAACATTGCCTAGTGCTAGTGTCTAAAATCAAAATCACTCACTCTTTCTTCAATTCTTATCAGTGAAAATCATATTCAATACTTTCAATCTTTTGTTTGTTAATCATTCAGACTTTCATCCCCACTTTCAATCATTAAAACAAAAAACAAAGATATTCATATTCATTACATTAACAAAATAGTTCCATTAAAGATATTCATTTACAACCAGTTAACAAGGGCTACTTCGCATCATAGCCCAAAATCTCGAAAACAACCTGAACTTTTCCCAAAATCCACCAACATAACACCTGAACTTTCCCCAAAACCACCAACCACCAAAAAACATGAACACTTAAAACCGATAAATAACAACCTGAGCAGACAAGAAGAGACAAAGACTACTACTACTACCTAATTAGCCGTCTTCGAGAGGATTTTTCTTCAAGCTTCAATAAATTGAAACCTCTCTCGAAGGTAACAAAATTGATGAAGATTTACAGATATGGTCTGCAACGAGGGAATTTAGTTATCATCCTCGGCACCATGATCTGAGTCATCATCTCCCATCATGTGGTAATAGTCCTCAGGATCAATATCATCATCAGCACTAGAAGCAGGAGTCCCATAGCCTTTCCTTTCATCATCTTCTTCTTCATTTTCCTCTGCATCCTCATCCTCCAACTCTTCAGACGCCTCAGATTCCTGCTTCTCATCAGATTCAAGCATAGTTCTAGCAAAAATCGCAGGGTATTGGGTTTTCTCCTTCCAATACAGACGGAAAAGTCTCTCCCTTTCTTTCTGACGATCTCTTTCATCTTCAGATGTTGTATCCTCTTCACTTTCTTCCATTGCTACTTGACCTTGATTCTCCTCTTCTTCACTTTCTTCTTCAGTTTCACTTCTCCTCCCATAATGATCATCACCACCCATCTTTCTGATTTTCCTTGCCTCCCTCTGGCTTAACCATAGATCAAACTCAGGAGTATGATCAGCCATCAACTGAAGAAATTTCTCTCTCGCTTTCTTTATCTTGATTTGGCTTTTCAATTCATTCACCAAGTTTTCCATTGAAATCCGCGACAATCCGAGAGCATGTTTTTTCACGAACTGAAAGTATAAATAATCTTCAGCCTTGTTTGCACCATTGTTGTTGTTCTGATCAGCATTGTTTGCACCATTGTTGTTGTTCTGATCAGCCATTGTGGTTTCTCACTTTTCTCTATAATTTCTCTAATTACTCTATATTTTGGTATACCTTTGCAAATCTCCTCTTATCTTTGCACCAAGATTAACCCGTCTATTTATGCACATTTACTGCCGGTGGTTGTTTCCCGAAAACACTTTAAAAACACCGGATTTCCTACACCGGATTTTTACACCATAACGTGGCATGTTATGGTTGGCTCATTCTTATAGCAGGGGGGCCTGCGAATCTTGGGTGGGGTTGGGTGGGTGGGAATCTATGGTGGATGTTAAT
>JAJJMA010209524.1:0-14686 GCA_023529015.1 Papaver nudicaule | reverse complement strand
ACGTGTCTTTCATGCGCGTACTCACTTTATGACTGGTAACCGTTTTGGACCATTACCTCCATTACTCCACTATAACGCATAACCGTTATCGCCGGTTGATCATCCTTTTACTCGTATAAATACTCGGCTCTACTTCTACTTCATCCTTTACAAATTTTTTCTAAAACCCTAAGTTTTCTGCTGCTGCGCCTAGAATCTTTCGTCTTCTCTCTTTTTCCTTCACAATCTTAAAGTTTCCTTTACTGCTGTTTCTTCTTTCTTTCCTTTACTTCAAATCAATTTCCTCTTCTTTGTACACTAATTCCTGTTTCAGATTCTTCTTTTCATATTTTCCGTCACCGATAACCACCATTCTTCATCTTCTCCGGCTGATCTTCAACCGAAAACCGCCAATCTTCATCTTCTCCGGCAACTTCAAGCTGCTCTAATGGCTCCAAAACCCTCCAGATCTAAAAGCACGGCTAGCAAAACAAAATCTTCTGACCCCAAGGTGCCAAACTGGAAAACTAATTGGCCTGGCTACTGTGCTCATTACAAGGTAGAATTTCTTAATCCCAAGATCCATTCTCTCCCTGAGACACAGAAAGCATCTGATCTATTATCCGTCGACGATCTTCTTCGATCCGAGACAAGCAATACTTGGGCTGCTGTTGCTTTTGGTCAACTAAAAGCTGGGCTAACTTTTCCTCTGTACAATCCAAACAACACTTTTATTGTCGATCTTCTTGCGGCGATTAACAGAAGTCCCTTCCAATTAACGGGTAATGCTATCCGAGTGATGACTGAATGGAGCCTGCGCCGAGAGGGCAAAACAAACTATCCCTCGCTCGCCGACCTGAAGGCTCACAAACCTGAGGAGTTTACTGTAGAAAAATTTCTTGAACAATATTCTGTGGCTTCTTGCAACAGAAAAACCGATCCCTGGGCTATTAGATTTGCCCCAAAGATAAAGACTGCAGACTTGTTACTCGCCGATGTCGAGATCACAAGTACTAAGGACAAACCATCCGTTCGTCACAGCTCTGAGGGCGACTTCTCCAATCTTCCCTGTCTCGTTGACGGTCCTTGGTTACTCGGTTGGGAAGATGACGACAAGACCAAGATCCGAGAATCTTTTTTGCCTGAGCATGCCTCTCTTGCCAGTCATACCTTCTGGACTGTGGTCTGGCCTGATGCTGATAAATATGCCAAGGATGAGAATGGCAAATTTCTCAGGACTGAGGATAAAGGCTACGTTAAACTTTCAGCTGATGCTGCTGCTGAGAAAAAGAGAGGGCGAGAAGATACTACTGTCGCCGATGCCTCTCAGGTAAATATATATCTATACTCTCGCCGGAGTTATTTTCGCGTTAGCAAAGACCCAACTGAAGATCTAGAAACAAGCACTTTACTTAAACTTATTTTAAAAATATGTGCAAATATATTTTTAAAATATATATCTATATTTGCCTCTGCTTGTTCCGAGATCTGATAGATGTGTCTTTGATGATATTCAATTTTCAGCGCCCAAAGAAATCTAGGCCATCTCCCGCCGAGGCAGCTGAACAACTCCGCCAGCTTGTTGCTGAAAATTTGCCTCCTCCATCAACTCCTTTTGAACCTGTCAAAGAAACTATTCCTCTCCAGGGAAATCTTGAATCACTCGCCGATCAAACCAACCAGGATAACCCCAACAAGCCCGTCAATCAATCTTTAGAGGATAATTCTAACATGCTCGTCGACCAGTCTGCAAAGAGTAGTTTCAACAATCCTCCTGCTATTGAAAATATAGAAGAGATGAATCTTGACTCGGAAACGTGTCCCAAGAACAATGACCGCCCTGACATGGATCTGGATACTTCCAACGTGTCAACTGCTCAGCATACTGCTGATGTTTCTGCCCTTGAGTCGCACCTTGCTAGTTTAGTCGTTCTTGATAGATTGCCTCGGCATCCCCTTCTTCCTCCAGGTACTACCGGCCCTGGAACCTTGCAAGTGACTGCTCCTAACATGCTCGCCGAAGCATTTGACAAACTCAGTGTGGCGGATGATTGCATGGACCACGAGTATTATGAAACTTTGGCACAATATAGTCGCCCTGGGTTTGTGCATCACCCAAAATTCCATACAGCCGCAGAGGTCATTCCTTATCAAGAACATTTCAACCTTTTCAATATGGTGAGTATTTTTGTGAGATTGCATCATATTTAGCTCTTGTCCTCATTTGAGACTTATGCTTGTTGTGTGCATTCTCAGCACTTTCACCACTGCTTGAGTGTTGGCTCACTCCTTGAAGGTCTTGGTCGGAGGAACATCAATCTCCAGAATGAAATCACTCAGCTGAAACAGGATGCCGTGGTTCGTGGCCAAGAAGTTGAGAGATTAAAGAACGAGATCAAAGCTCGAAGTCTGACAGTCACTGCTCAGCAGGGTAAGTTTCTTCATATCTCTCATTGCTGTATTATCTTTCTTTTGTTTTACTTCTTTCGCCGACCCTTAGATTTCCTGCCCTCCAAGGTTGCCATTCCTCTGACGACGATAGGCTTAGGCGAGCTGACTCTGAAATCGAGAGACTTAATAATAGCAACCTTAAGCAGTGTAATCAACTATTCCTCTTCCAAAAGGACCTTAAGTGGTGCCGCCGAGAGTTGGATCAGGACGTAGATATTATAAGAAATCTTTGTAATACTTATCAAGCTGCTCGATCGGAATTAGGCCAAATGATTAGCCAACGAGATGATGCGCTTCGCCGAGAAGAGTTAACTCTTGCTGCCAAGGTAGCAGCCGAGACAAGCCATAAGCGAGCTTCCTTCCTTTGGAAAGAAGAGAAATCCAGAGCTGATAAATTAGCTTCTCAGATTATTAGCCTGAGTACTGAAAAAGAAATCGCCGAGTTTCAGATTCAGCGTTGGAAAGATTCAGCGGCGAGACAAGAAGCTTTGAAAATTGAGTTGTATCAGCAATGCTCTGACCAACATCGCCGAATAGAACAAATGTTAGGTCCGTGTGCTAACGAAAACTTCGAGTTTCATATGACTCAGTTTAGGGAAGCACAAGAGGGTATGCGAGATCATGTCCGCGACCTAGAAGGTAGCTTTTATAGGATTTACTCATGACTTGTCATGCTTATGTTTATTTTCCCTCTTCCTCACCATATCATTCTTTCTCTTTGCCTCAGCAACCATTCAGAAGCTGAAGAATGAAGCTGACCAGAATCAGGAGGTCATCAAAGGCTGTCATGAACTGGAGACCAAGGTCCAAGATCTTTCTGACCAGCTCAAGGAGCACCAGCTGTGCCTCGGCAAGATAGATGAGTTGTCTGAAAAGCTCAAAAAGCATGACTCCTGTGCTGGCCAACTCGCCGATCTAAACAAACGACTTCTCGACCACGCCTCTTGTGCTGGCAAGCTTCAAGAGCTAGAGAGTGCCCGAGATAGTCTTCAAATTGAGCTCTCCGATGCCACGGATGATGTCCAATATTGGCAGGAGCGTCACAGGAATGATGTAATCAATGCCTCCTTCCTCGGTGCTCAGGATTTTGCTTACAAAGTCCTGCCTCTGCATAATGTAGAGATTCCCTCGGCCTACAGGCGTCTCACTCCAGAACAACTCGCCGAGCAAGAGAAGATAACTGCCAAAGGCAAAGAGGTGCTGATTGCAGAAGAGAATGAAGAAGAGGCTGAGGAAGAAAATGAAGTAGAGGAAGAAGAGGAGCAGTGGTCTGAGGAGGAAAGCTCAGAGGATGAAGCTGAAAATGCAATTCCCAAGGGACAAAATCTATCCCTTGTTGCTTTTGCCGAAAAGGTTGGATGGCAGGCTTCAGGATCGGCGACTGTTAATGCTAGTGAGCCAGTCGCCGAGCAATGTAAGGAGGTGATTGTTATTGTCGACGAGCAGAGAACGGGAAATCTTGGCGAGCCAAATGCTGCTGGAACTGTTGAAAATGTTTTCCATCCTGATGATAGTGGGACAGGCGACATAGGTGCAGAGCTTCTCGGCGACCATGATCAGGACAAGCCTCCTACACCCAAGAGTCCTTTTGCGGATCCTAGGTGTTAGAGTAACTTTACTTCTGCTTTCTAGGTGCTAAGGAAGATAGATTGTTGTTTCCTTTAGTTTTTGTATCTTTTGTGCTATCTTTGACTTTCCTGCAATGAACCTCTTTCCTCTGAACGCTGTTTTGGTGAATGTTTAATGATATCTGTTTCGCTTTCAATGCGCCATGTTCCTTTGTTATACTGGACATGTCTTCTGCTATCTTGTCTTCAGAGATTTAACCTTGCCAAAGAGTGAAACCCTGTCCCTCGCACAGCCAACAATTTCCGGACCATTGAACTAACAATTTATTAGAGCAGCAGGGTAGACCCCAGCCATAACCATTACTTGTGCCCGTCGGCGATCTAATATAAGTAGAATGGGTTGCCCTCATAGACTTCAATACACTCCGCCAGGAGTGATGCTATGGCGTAGACGGATTAACACACCAACGGAACCGTCGATGTGATGCTACAGCAAAAGGGTTCTTATTTCCTTACAAACACTTACAGATCAACAAGTAACATGACTGGTCTTACAACTAGCCTGGGTTGGACTAACCATTGCGATAAGGGCATTCACTCGTTTGGCAATAACTTTCGGCGTAAGAGGTTTTGACTCTTAGTTGATTTGGGCATTATGCCTCTATTGATGGCACTTGGCCTTGGTACCTGATCAGGGTTTTGTGTGGCATTTATAGCCTGCGACTGAGTACTTTGCCTCAGCTGCCATGCTCTTTGAGCTTTAAAATTTTATCACTGCAGTTAGACTACTCAGTGAGTGAAAGTGCAAATGACTCCATGATTTGTTAACGGGGTTCGGCGCATGATAGCAAACCTACGTCCCCGGATCTTATTTGCTGCTATTTTACACAAGCTAATAAGATTTCTTGGGTATTATGCCCGCCCAAGACTTCGGATTTTACATGGTATCCCTCAAGGATAGTACATCTTAAGGAACCTGGCGTTCCAAGGATGTTCAAGTTGCACGCCATGCTCATCAATCAGTACGTATGCTCCTGGTCCAGCCACTCTTTTGACGATGTAAGGGCCATCCCACACAGGTTCCAGCTTCCTGCACCCTTCTCGTTGAGATGGGGGAACTTCTCGGAGCACAAGCTCGCCGGGTGAGTATTCTCTTGGAATCACTCGCTTGTTATATTCTCTTGCTAATCGCCGATGATAATTCTCCATGTGTGTAAGGGCGATCAGTCGCTGCTCCTCTAAGTCATCTAGCTTGGCTAGGATTAGATCTGTGTTCAGATTCTTTTCCCATGCCTCATGCTTTGTAGTGGGCAGAATTACTTCAGATGGAAGTACTGCCTCAGCGCCGAAGGTAAGTAAGAAAGGAGATGCTCCAGTTGCTTCTCGAACCGTAGTTCTATACGACCATAGGACATTGTGTAAATGCTCACACCATGCCTTTTTATGCTTTTCCAATCTTTTCTTCAATCCCATACCAATAGTCTTATTGGTGGCTTCTGCCTGGCCATTACTCTGGGGGTATAAGGGAGTTGATTTTCCCAGTTTGACGCTGTAATGGGCAAGTAGCTTCCTTATGTTGTCGCCGACCAGCTCTTTCCCATTATCGGTACATATCTCCGCCGGTACACCAAATCTGCAAAATATGTTCTCCCAAATGAATGTGAACACTTCTTGTCCTGTTTTCTTCCTGATAGCTTTAGCTTCACACCATTTGGTGAAATAGTCTGTCGCCACAATGATGTACTTCCGATGGCCAGAGCCTGTAGTTAGTGGACCAATAATATCAATGCCCCATTTGGCGAAAGGCCAAGGGCTGAGCACTGAATTTAATGATGTCGCCGGCGCTTTAATTCTTCTTCCATATAGCTGGCATGGTTTGCATCGCTGAACATATTCCTTTGCATCTCTATTCATCCAAGGCCAGTAGTATCCTTGCATTCTGACCTTCAAGGCTAAAGCTCTTTGGCCACCATGATTTCCACAGTCTCCTTCATGAATCTCCTTTAATAATTTATTACCTTCCTCCCTTGACACACACCGCAGAAGTGGTCCAGAGAATGACCGGCGATATAGGATTCCATCTCGGAGTTCATAGTTCGCCGAGCGGCTAATGATCTGATGAGCCCAGATTTGATTTCCTGGCAAGGTTAAGTGGTCTAAATAATACCGTATCGGCGATCTCCAATCTGTTTCTGCTGATTCTTCAACACTTGTTGTTAATACTTCCCATTGCCTTGGTGCTGTTACTGATGGCTGCATTACCCTTTCAATAGCTATTGCAGGAACATCTGGATCTGTCATCATAGAGGAGATAAACGCCAATGCGTCGGCGTGCCTGTTATCTTTTCTGCAGATGTGGCGAAACTTGATACCTGTGATCCTCTGGGCATACTCCCTAGCAAGTTTTAGGTACTTCTGCATAGATGGGTCTGCTGTCTGGTATTGTCCAGATATTTGTCGAATCACCAGTTGGGAGTCACTTGTCAATCTAACATTGCTGATTTTCATTTCGATGAGTATCCGCATTGCATGAATGACTGCTTCGTACTCTGCCTCATTGTTAGTCGCCGAGAATTCTAATCTTAGCGAATGCACTATCCTGGCTCCTTTCGGCGAGATAAGAACAATTCCAATTCCATTTCCTTCTTTATTCGACGAACCATCTACATAAACCTCCCATCCATCAGGCCTGCACTTCAATAAATCTGGAACTTCATGCTCTTGTTCATCCAAGGAGGATGGGATTTCTTCTATCTCTTCTTCTTCATCTATTGGGAAGTCGGCGAGGAAGTCAGCAATGACCTGAGACCGCTGAGCTGTGCGTATTTCATATTGGACGCCGAACTGTTCAATCTGCTGATTCCACTTGGCGATGCGTCCCACTCGCTGAGAGCTGTGCAAGATAGACTCTATTGGAGTTTTTGTGAGGACCACAATAGGATGGGCATGAAAATATGGGCGTAATCGCTGAGATGCGAAAACTAAAGCCAGAATCAACTGCTCCATTTTGGTATAATTCTTCTCTGCTCCTTGTAGTGTTCGACTAATATAGTATATAGGTGTTTCTCCACCTTTGGTTCTTACAAGTACTGCGCTTATAGCAAAAGGTGTAGCGGCGAGATATACCCTGAGTTCCTCGCCGTGCTCAGGTGGCTGAATTGCTGGGAGAGTAGCGAGATACTTTTTAATACCCTGAAATGCAGCTTCATGTGCCTCAGTCCAGTTGAACTTTTCTCCCTTCTTCAATGTCTGGAAAAACAGCTTGCACTTATCGGAGAATCTGGAGATGAATCTGTTGAGAGACGCCAAAGTCCCATTGAGCCGCATAACATCTTTGACAGTGACCGGCGAGGGCATCTCTATGATTGCTTTAATCTTGGCTTGATCAGCTTCCACTCCCTTCTTGGTGACGACATATCCCAAGAATTTTCCTGAAGTCACGCCGAAAACGCATTTTGCTGGATTGATCTTGAGCTTAGTAACACGCATATGGTTAAATATTTCTCTTAGGTCTTCCACATGAGTTTGTTTCTTCTTACTCTTGACAAGCATGTCGTCGACATAGACTTCCATCGTCTTCCCAATCCATTTCTCAAACATTTTCTGTGCCATCTCTTGATAAGTGGCGCCAGCATTCTTCAATCCAAACGACATCCGAGTGTAACAAAATAACCCCTTAGTAGAGAAGAAAGCTGTATGCTTCTGATCTTCCTCCGCCAAAGGTATTTGGTTATATCCTGAATAACCATCCATAAATGATAACAGCTCATGACCTGATGTAGCATCCACAGTCTGGTCAATACTTGGCAATGGGAAACTATTCTTGGGACAAGCTCTGTTAAGGTCACTGAAATCAATGCAGATCCTTACTCCCTTGTTCTTCTTTGGTACCACCACCATGTTGGCTATCCACTGTGGATATTGTACTGGTCTTATTATACCAGATGCCTTCATTTTGTCGATTTCTGCCTCTACTGCTTCTTTATAGGCTGGGGCCAATTTCCTTATTCTTTGCCTGAATGGTCTGACCTTTGGATCAATATCAAGCTTGTGACATGCTATCGCCGGGTCAATCCCTGGCATCTCATTCATGCCCCAAGCAAAGACATCAACATATTCCTTCAGTAGTGCTAGTAACCTCGCCGACTCATCTTCAGATAATAGAGTACCAATTTTTACCATCTTTGGCTCTTGTTCATCGCCGATATTAACATCCTTAGTAGGTTCCACCGCCGTGAAATGTAACTCGGGCTCCCCCATCGGCGATGGTTCCTT
Source organism: Papaver nudicaule (assembly GCA_023529015.1). Classification (NCBI taxonomy): domain Eukaryota; kingdom Viridiplantae; phylum Streptophyta; class Magnoliopsida; order Ranunculales; family Papaveraceae; genus Papaver; species Papaver nudicaule. The sequence continues at coordinate 6,413 of JAJJMA010209524.1, read as the reverse complement.
TAATTGCTATAAGATCTTATCTCCAGATTTCGCCGAGTCTTCCACTGAATTTACTGAATGCACATATGTGGCTGGGTTGGCGATGAAGTCTAGAATTTCTTGTGACAATTTCGCTTCCTTGCCGAGCTTCTTTTTCTCTGCAATTTTCACTTTTCGATTTTCTCGCATCTGTACATCTGCCGAGTTGCACGCCTTGGCCACTGCTAAATCTCCCACATACTCGGCGAGTCCAAATGGTGTTGGGAATCTTAAGCGCTGATGATAAGTAGAAGGAACCCCTTTCAGACTGTGAAGCCATGGTCTTCCCAAAATTGCCGCATACGGCGAGTCAACATCCACAATACAAAAAGTAGTTTTCAAGAAATAGTCATCACAGATTTTGACTTTAAATTCAATTTCTCCTTTAGGCTTAGAAGCAATGCCATTGAACCCATAAATGTTATAAGAAGATACTGTCGGCGAAGGGATTTTATTATCCTTTACCTTCATTGCCTCGAAGACATTATTAAATAAGATGTCCACAGAACTTCCCGGGTCAATGAGCACTTTGGGCAGCCTAAACCCCTCCACCTGAATGGTAAGAACCAAAGGATTGTTATGATTCCTTCCTTCTGGCGGAATTTCTTCGGCGGAGAACCCAACACATGCTTTCATCCATTCCTGCAACGGTTCTTGCTTAACGGCGACACTACAGATCTCATTTCCCATATTATCTCGCTTATGGACTCGAGACATGACATTATCATGAAATTCATCTCTAGTGATTTTTGAGTGTACAATGGAAAAACAATCCAACTCCATCAAATCTCGCTCAACCTTTACCTCGTACACATTTGGGATATGAGCTGGGATAGCCTGAATTGGCTGAACCAGGAGAGGAGGTGGCGGCGGTAATTCTAGGAAATCCTGAAATTTCCCCATGCTGACGAATCGATGGACTTCTTGCTGCACGCCAGTACAATTCTCAGTTGTATGGCCATGAAACTGGTGAAATTGACAGAATGAATTAGTATTGGCTGGCGGGACCCTTGGGTTTCCTCTGTTGTAAGGATAACGGATATCATCCCTACAGTTTGAACTTTCAATCTGACCAAATGCATCTGTATAAGAAACACGCAACTTGGGCAAAGTAGCATCTTGGAAAGGTTGCTGGTTGCCTCTACCAAACTTTCTATTATCCCCATTATATCTTCTGTCTCCATTCCCATTTCGCCGATTATCTCTTCCCCCTCGTCCGTAATTGCCTCCCCTGTTGTCTTGCTTATCTCGCCCATCATAATTTCCTCGCTTCTGGGAGTTCCAATGTTGCTCGGCGGTGACTTGCTGCTTTCCTGCCTCGGAAACTACTATCGCCGAGGAGGGATTCTGCGCCGACTTCCTCTGTTCCGCCTTCAACCATTCTTTCTTGATTTCTTCTTGATCTTCCGGCGATAAGCTATTGATCGAGTGAATTTGTTTTGCTCTTTCCTTCTTTAGTCGCAACTCTTCTTCTCTGATTTCTTCAAAACTTAACCATTCATCTTGCATTGCCCTCAAGGTCAGCAAATCTTGGGGCATGTTCCAAAACAACTTCTGGTACAGCTGGTCAGTAGTTTCCATAGCGCTAAGAAATGATCTTATTTTCTCCTTTTCAGTAACTTCTGATCCTACCTCGCCGCTTGCTTTTCTCCATCTTGTAATAAAAACTTTATAAGTCTCCGAGGGTCTTCTCTTAACATTGAACAATCTTTCCACGCCAGGCCGGCCTCTATTATTTTGAATAAAAGCATGCAAGAATCTGCTTTCTAACTTCTCATAGGATTTGATTTTTCCTTCCTCCAGCCCGTCAAACCAGGCTAGGGCTTCATCCTTCAGGGTAGCAGGGAAAGCCATACACATTATAGGATCTGACCCTACCCAGGCTGCCATATCTCGTTTATAGGCTTTCGAGTGCTGTGTTGGATCTCCAGTTCCATCATAGAAAGAGGTGAACTTTGGGGGAGAGTACTTGGGAGATACGCGCCCATACGTAATACAGTCATGAAAAGGTGTTTTTTGTGCTTCTATAAGTGCAACCTTATACCTTGATTCCCTCGAAGACCCACTTAATGCTTCCACCTTATTTTTTAGCCGGCGCAGGTCCTCCTTCATCTCCTTATCTACTTTGCTCTTTCGCTTGGAGCTGCTACGATCTTTATCCTTCCCAGGTAAATTTATCCTCCTGCCTCTTTCGTCATACTTCGCCGATGAATCTGAGATTTCGGGCGAGCTAGTTCCACTCTTTTCAATTCGGCGAGATGAACGCGTATGGGAATGAGACTCTTGGCGAGATGTATGAGTATGGGACCCATGACGAGAGGAATGCGCATGGCGAGTTGAGTGCGAGTGGGACCCATGACCTTTGTTCTGTGCCGCCATCAACTCTCTATGGCTCTGAAGTACTGTCTCCATTTGCAGTTGCATTTGCCTCTCAAACTGACTAGCCTGCCTGTTGTTGGCCTCAAGAATTTGCCTCAGCAATGTTTCTGTAGTATTTGTGGATCCGGTGTTGTCTGCTATTACTACTGGGCGAGTTACAGTTGCTCCTGGCACTAATACTGCATCATTTCTACTGGCCGCATGTGGGGTTTCTGCTACCACTGCTGGAACTTCTTCTGCCGCGTGAAGTGCTTCTTCGCCAGCATCCTGTACTAATTGTTGCTGAATGTTGGCTGCCACTGCTCCTACTGTGGTTGCATTCTGAGCTGTTCCTCCTGCATTCGATGTTTCTCCCAGGGTAAATCTTCCATCACCAACCTGCTCGCCGTGAGCATTTGCTTCTATTGCGCTACTGATTCTCGTTAGCATTGGATTAGGTTCAGGCGACCTATCTGCATTCTCAAAACGAGTAATATCCTCCATGTGAACCACTTCTTGGCGGACCACTCGCTGGATAGGTGATCGGCGAGATGAACTTGCCACATTAGGATCCACTGGTCCAGCTAGTTCCATTGCTCTGCTTCTAGTATTATGACCACTTGGGAGTGTCGCCGGTGTAGGAAGTATAGGGTGTCGAGGAGGCTTACCCGCCGGGGCTTTATCACTTCTTCCTCTAGGACCCATTCGCCGAGATACTGTAAAAGAAGACAAACACACTTCCTGACAGTATTGCTCTGTTAGTACTGTGGGTAAATGCCAAATAAGTTAGTTGGATTACTTTTCAGAATATTGATGAATGAAATACCAAAAAGGACAGCTTTACATCACGTGATGTACAGATGATGATCTAAGCATGACGAAAATTGCAAAACATTCTATGTGATTGTGATTTTGAAATCAAAATGATAGTACGACCAATATCTCAAAAAAAACAGCTTAATAAGCTTTTGGGATGTAATTTTCTTTATGAAACTGAAGTTCATACTAAGCATGGAACTAACTCTCTTTTTGCCGGAAATATATATCTATATTTGAAAAAATCCGACCAAAAATGACAATTTTCATCTAAACGACTGGCTCTCCTACTGCTCATGTGAGAAAAGTGAAATATGTGATGAAACTATCGCAACACACAGACCAACCTTCATGTATAACTGGAACAGTACCTAATCCAGCAAGATTTCTCAAAATAGTATAAGATGCCTTTTGAAACCCCAATCTACTTCTAAAACATACCAAAAATGCCCTAATTTTTCCAATTCTATCAAAGTTGCCCAGGAGAACCATTGCAACAAAACTGCTGACATGCCTTATGAGGCGAAGCGAAGAGGAAATCATGAAAAACTCTTATACAGCGAATATAGCTGCTATAAATAGTATGATACTGTTACTAAGACATAACGGCGACCTGAAAACTCATACGCTATACTATATATAGAAACTGAAATCATATAGCAACATCTCAAATCATAAACCATAAGACATACCATGTTAAACAAAATAAGACAGGAATCATACTGAAAATGCTACACAGTAATCATAATCTCCTTATATGGCAAGTAAAATGACTAACACACCTCCAGCGAGTTCAATCACATGTGAATCATACCGTATATAGAAAGGAAGAGAAGTAACAGTAAGCAGAATGTCTCTAAATGGATATAGCAGAAAAGATGATGACCTTATCGGCGATTATATCATACTATTTATAGAAACAAAAGAGCATATGATACTTTCAACAGAGCAAGTATAAGAGGACAGATCAAAAAATTTCACAAGTTCAAAACCTTTTCTAGCGCCAAAATGTAACTGTGTAAAATCCCGATGGTTAGATCTTACACAGTACACCCAAATATGATACACCAACATACACACAACCATTCCCAAAGCATACATCCATACCAATGTCATAAGAAATATAAAGGAGATAGAGTTAGAGATACTTGACAAGCTGATTTACTTGGTTCGCCCATAAGAAAGGACTACATCCAAGGTTTCCACTATATAAGTATAATTACATCACTCCATTACCTTGCTAATCTTTGTGTTTAATTCCTTAAGAAAGAACCCTAACTTTAGTCTTGGGCTGTAGAGAGCAAGTAGAATACTTTTCCTCTCTCCAGACCAATCCCAAATGTGTCCAAACCCTTTCTCAGTGGGTTAGCTCACTATTTATAGACCTTTTACATAATGGTAAACAGCTAATACAAACAAAGTTATACTGACACTATTTGTCATGACTCGCCGACACATATACCTCGGCGAGTTCATTCTATACTTATCAAACATAGACGAGAGAATCTTCTTAGAGATAAAGTTGATGACGTGTCTTCCACTGAGTCAACTAGTCAACCTGACAATATATCCGTTCTGACTTCTCTTAAATGCTCACCTAACTATCACCTAACTTTCACCTAACAATTGGCGACAGGTCTTTCACTCGTTGGCACCTTACTCGCTGATGCCCTACTCGCTGGTACCATACTCGCTCATTCTTATATCGCCCGTCTGTGTCACTCGTTGATCCAGGACATCTCGGCTGCATCCTTTTCATACAACAGCCCATCTAAGATGCTTTTCTATCGGATAGGTATTTTCTACCCTTACACAACGTTAAAAATCAGCCTCTCCTATTCCTACGCCTACTCCGAAGTCGCCCAGCAACGGTACTACGATCTTCGTCAAGGCCCTCGAGTAGATCCACATCGATGATTGGAACACCAGCAGGAATAGCGGCAGCATCTTCCACCCAGAAAACAACCTCTGGAATAAATTCCTCTTCAGCAGCGACTGGCTCATCAACCAAAGGAGCGGCGGCAGGAACAGACGAATCCACGTCGTTAGCTTCTTCCTTTACTTCAACCTTCACATCTACTTCTTCATCAGGAAAGGCAAGGTCATCCTTAAGCATCGGCAAAATCTCCTCGCTATGACGACGGAAGAAGGACCTAGTCTCATACATACGGCAGTCATAGAATGAACCACCGTCTTCCCTCATCCTTTGTTCCCTTCTCCTTTCATCATTCTCGATAAGATTGCTAAATAGACGAATCACCCTGTCAGGATTACTCTCCCCCCTAGAAGAGCTGGCATTAGCAAAATCGGCTTCCATCTCCATTATCTGGCGAATCTGTTCCCTACGGCTTCTCGAGTCCATCCCATCATTTCTTTCCTCCATAGGAGCCTTCCCTCTGTCAGCCATAACTTCTTCAAAAGGTAAAACACAAATATAGGAGAAGGAGAAAAGAATATCAGACAACAAATATTTTCAGTCACAAGTAGCAAACAAGAAGAATACATCGCCTTTTATACTAAGGTTCCGGAAACCACCCGATCGAGAAGACCAATCAATAGGCAGACGTTATAATTTTGATTCCCTTGAATAACGCACCACTTCAAAAACGCCATAACTATACACTATCCAATAAAGTAACGATATCCTTCACAAATTCCCACGCTGACGTTCAAAATTCCAAAACCGTAAAGAAACCAATCGGTAACATCATACCAAACCACTAACACCCACGTGTCAACATTAGCGTCAGGGGGTTGACAAAAAAGCAAAAATAGTTGTCACACAAACAAACACTGTCTAGAGAATCATATGCAAGTAGCAAAACAACGAAGTACGATCGAGGACGAAGCCTGCCACAACAAACACCAATAATGAAACCAAAACTCGGCACACAAGAAATCGACATTAGTAAAAATACTGACCTCGGTCACCATACTGAGCAAAAACAATCAAGAATATCAAATAAGACATGTACGAAAAATCATCAGGAAAACACGCAGCGAAATCAATCGACGACATGATAATAGGAGCAGTTCTCATAACCAACGCTAAAACTCCGAGGAAGAACCGAATTAACAAGAAAATATTCAAGCTAACAACTTCACGTAGGCCAGGAGATAAAAGACCAAAAGCACATAGAAAGAAACCGCATACAAGTAGTAACTCAGGAGACGAAATAATAACACTTTGCATACAGCTTCGATTGAAGTCAACACGTCGG